>VMDO01005657.1:0-103374 GCA_007922755.1 Pedetes capensis | reverse complement strand
TGGTAATTCCCTGTCTATATACTGCTGCAGTCACTTCTGAATGATCTTTAGTAGAATTTTGCTGGTGTGTGATATTAATGACATTGTCCAATAGTTTGCACATTCAGTTGGATCCCCTTTTTTGGGAATAGGCACAAATATGGATCTCTTCCAGTCAGTTGGCCAGGTAGCTGTTTTCCAAATCTGTTGGCATAAACATGTTAACACCTCCAGTGTTGCATCTGTTTGCTGAAACATCTCTATTGTTATCCCATCAATTCCTGGAGCCTTGTGTTTCGCCTGTTCTTTCAAGGCAGCTTCCACTTCATCCTTCAACACCATTGGTTCCTCTTCATATGCAACCTCTTAGAATGGTTGGTCATCTACCAATTCTTTCTTGTATAATGACTCTGTGTATTCTTCCCATCTTCTTTTGATGTTTCCTGCATCATTTAATACTTTCCCTGTAGAATCGTTCACTACTGCCACTCGAGGCTTGAATTTTTTCTCCACTTCCCTAAGCTTGAGAAACACAGAGCATGTTCTTCCCTTTGGGTTTTCTGCCTCCAGCTCCTTGCACATGTCATTATAATATATGTTTTTGTCTTCTCGAGCTGCCTTCTGAAATCTTCTGTTTAGTTCCTTAACTTCACCATGTCTTCCTTTTGCTTTAGCTGCTCTGCATTCGAGGGCAAGGTCCAGTGTCTCTTTTGACATGTAATTTGGTCTTTTCTTTTTTTCTTGTCTTTTTAAGAACTTTTTGCTTCCTTCTTGAATGATATCTTTTATGTCATGCCACAACTCTTCTGATCTCCTACCATTTGTGTCTAATGCATTAAACCTATTTTTGAGGTGGTCTCTGAACTCAGGTGGGATATACTCAAGGTCATACCATGGCTCTTATATACTTGTTCTAATTTTCTTCAGCTTCAGTTTGAACTTGCATATGAGAAGTTGATGGTCTGATCCACAGTCAGCACCTGGTCTTGTTTTGACATTTTGTATAGAGCTTTTCCTTCGTCTCTTTCCACATATGTAGTCAATTTGATTCCTGTATGTTTCATCTGGTGAAGTCCATGTGTATAGTCTCCGTTTATGATGTTGAAAAAATGTATTTGCAATGAAAAGGTCATTGGTCTGACAAAAATCTATCATGCGATCTCCAGTTTCGTTTCTGTCACCAAGACCATATTTTCCAACTACTGAGCCGCCTTCTTTGTTTCCAACCTTTGCATTCCAGTCACCAGTGCTTATCAGTGTGTCTTGATTGCATGTTTGATCTATTTCAGATTGCAGAAGCTGATAGAAGTCTTCCCTTTCTTCATTTGTGGCCTTAGTGGTGGGTGCATAAATTTGAATAACAGTCATATTAAGTGGCCTTCCTTGTAGGCGTATGGATATTATTCTATCACTGACAACATTGTATTTCATGACAGATCTTGAAATGTCTTTTTTGATGATGAATGCAACCCCATTTCTCTTTAGTTTATCATTCCCAGCATAGTAGACCATATGATTATCTGATTCAAAATGACCTATGCTGGTCCATTTTAGTTCATTGATGCCTAGAATGTCAATGTTTATGCGCTCCATTTCTCTTTTAAAGATTTCTAATATTCCTAGATTCATACTACATACATTCCATGTTCCAATTATTAATGGATGTTTACAGTTGTTTCTCCTTATTTTGAGTCGTTCCACATCAGCAAGTTGAGCACCCTGGGGCTTTACTCCATTTCCGTCATCACGGTAGCCTCTCCTTTGAGGAGGCAACTCTTCCCCAGTAGTCTTTTGAGTGCCTTCCAACCTGGAGGCCTCATTTTCTGGCACTGTATCTGACAGTATTTCTTTGCTATCCATAGGGTTTTCATTGGCTAGTAGTTTCAGGAGTGGCTCCCCAGGTCCTACTCCCTAGTCTGTCTTAGTCTGGAAGCTCAGCTGGAAACCTGTTCACCTTGGGTAACCTTGCTCATGTCCGAGGTTACAGTGGCAGAGCTCTCAGCCGCATCACAACACACAAGCCCCCACAGTGTGACAAACTGACAGAAGTGTGGGGGGTAAGCATAGAAAGTTCCTCAATTTTAGAATTTGAGTGATTTGTTGTTGAAGGGTGTGTCACTTTTCCAATTGATTCTCTGATTAAATTTTCCTATTTGTTTTTCTGTCTTCTTTATCAATATTTATTTTAACACAGAATTTAATTGATTTTTAAATTGAAAACATAATATCAAATCCAAATAAAATCCTCCATTTGGAGAACAAATTCTGTACATTTAAAAAAATAATAATTTATTACCCTAACCATTGAACATTGCTTTTGAATGTTTATGCAATCCCAAATAAAATTAATCAATAAATGTTTTCACAATTTGGAAGGAACAAAGTCATACCATTGAGTGCAGAAGTAAAGAGAAGATGTGGTTTGATCACTGTGGTGACTGTGGAGGCATATTTTCTCCTTGGCTTTTTTTTTTTTTTTTTTTTTTTTTAGTACTATTGTAGGGGTTGAACCCAGGGCTTTATGCATGCTAGGCAAGTGCTCTACCACTGAATTGCACATTTTTTATTTTACTTTTTATTTTGAGACAAGATCTCACTAGGTTGCCTCGGCTGCCTCTAGCCTCGAACTCATGATCCTCCTGCCTCTGCCTCTCAGTCACTGGGATTCCTGACTTGTGCCACAGCACCTGGGTTATTTTCCTCCTTTGATGCAAACAATATTGTTTAAGGAATGAATCCTTTGGATCCCTGCCCTCGAACAAAAAGTATCTGCAACAAAGTTACTTGGAAGAGCTGAAACTAAAGTCTATGTAAAATATAAGCTTAGAACATGACACACTAGGAGCATGGCAATTTGAGAATCAGCTTTACACCTAGAGTCTTCCCACAGAGGCCCAGAGCCAGTGCAGATGCTCTGTGGTTGGTCTAACGCCCACCCATCCCTCCAGCATCTGCGCTTGGGGTAGGTTTTCCAGTGCCACAGTCAGGTCCTGCAGGTCTCATCTCCCCCACCACAGCCCCACCCAGACTGTCCTGCTGGCCACAGGTCGGGTGTCTCCCCTGCTACCAGCAATGATACCAATGATTAGTAGCATTGTTTGAACTTTACATGGATTATTTTGTCCTCACCCAAATTTTGTGGAGGAAATGCCATTATCATGTCCATTTTATAGACAGGAAAGTTGGGGGTAGACTGCCCAAGATCAGTAAGCTGTTAAGTGCCAGGATCCCAAGCCAGAAACAGGCCACATCCTCCAGGGCCTGCACTTGTCACCAGCAAATGAACAAACAAATGAATGAACACATAAAGAACCTAGAATCAAGAAGGGCAAGTCCAGGTGCCACAGAGTTACTGGAGTGCTCCTCTGAGTTGCCTTGGAGGAGCCCAGGAACCAGGAAGAGGAGTCCCAAGAGCGGCTTTGACAGAAGAGCGAGGCAAAGGCCTCCCACACTATTTTTTGTTTATTTGCTGTTATTTGTTTGTTTTTCAGAACCAGGGGCTAAACTGAGGGCCTTGCACCTTAGGCAAGTGCTCCACTATGATGAGCTGCACCCTCAGCTCCTTTTTTACCTCTTACTTCAAGACCCAGACTCATGTGGTTTTGCAGGTTGCCTCGGCCGCAAACTCGGGATCCTCCTGCCTCAGCCAAACTCCTTTGTTTTTTTTAAAGCATCAAAAGCCAGGCATGGTAGCACAGGCCTGTAATGCCAGCACTTGGGAAACTGAGGCAGGAGGATCACAAGTTCAAGGCCATCCTGGACTACATAGGGTGTTCCAAGGCAGCCTGGGCCATACAGGGAGACCCTGTCTCAAAAGAACAACAACAAATATTGCACAACATGCACAAGGGCTGACAGGCTGGTTTGGTTCCCCAGCATTGCAAGAAGAAGGAGAAGGAGAAGGAGAAGGAGAAGAAAGTCCAGAAATCTCTCCAAGGAGTCCCTGGGATCACAGGCGGTGACGCCCAGCCTCCCACACATTTCATTAAATGTGTGTTGTCAGGGGAGACCAGCCTCTCCATTCTCTCTCCAAGATGTCAGGAGAGGAGCTTCTGAGCTTAGATTTGACCCACTGAGGGCACAAATAATCAAGTTCATGGCCCCACAGACCTCCAGCAATAAAAAAGACCAGAAATTCCATGGAGCCCAACCATGGCGAGGGGCCACCAGGAGCCTTAGCCCCCACGCACAGCTCCAGACTCAGCCTTCTCTTCTCACTGGCTTTGGGGACAAAGCACACACTCGGAGGGGTCCCAGCCTCTGGCCAGGGGCTTGTCAGGACATGGTGGACATGGAGCAGGGAGAGGATGAGATGCAGCTGCCAAGAGTAGGCAGGTGCATGACAGCCTTCCTAAGAGGCTCTTCCCTCGTTCCCCCTGCTGACTAGCCCCTAGTTGAATAACTTTTTCAAACACAATGTTTTTTACGCAGGACAGGCCCTTTCTACACCTCTGCTCTGTTTGCTCGTTTCTCCTAATGAGGAGTTGGTTACTTCTCTATCAGTCTGTGTTGTCTTTGGACATGTCTGCCTTCCATAAATTTTCTTACTACAATCCTCTGTCACCATTGGCTCAATCTTTTGTAGATGTAGTAGTAAATATCTTAAATATTTAAATACTTTAAAAGAATCTAGCGCTCGCCTGTAATCCCACCGACTGGGGAAGTAGAGGCAGGAGGATCTCAAGTTTGAGGCCAGAGGCAGCCTGGGCAACTTAGCAAGACCCTATCTCAATTTAAAAAATAAAAAAGAGGGCTGCGAGTGCAGCCCAGTGGCATAGCACTCAAAAAGTACACGCGAGGCCCTGAGTTCAGCACCCCAGTACTGAGAAAAAAATAAATAAAAATCTAGTCCTAATTTCATGAGTCCCCCGTTTTCCAGACCAAACACTCCAGTTCCTTCAACTAACAAAACATGGATTTTCCCTCTTTGATCAATGAGACAGCTCTGCGTGTGGTGGCCAGAGGTGAACTCCTTTGTCCAGATGTTTCCTGATCATTCTAGGACAGAGTACGGCTCTCATTCTATAAAGAATAGGATTTCTGGGCAAGTAGTTTGAAGAATTATTTTCAGTGGAGATCCATATCCTAACTTAGCCATCTGAAAACAGTTCAACTTTTATACAGTTTTGTTTTGGGTTTTTTTTTTGGGGGGGGGGGTTCTTTTTTCTTTTTTCTTTTTTTTTTTTTTTAAGCATTAAAAAAGCATTTTTTAAAGCATTAAAAGCCAGGCGTGGTGGCACAGACCTGTAATGCCAGCACTCGGGAAGCTAAGGCAGGAGAATCATAAATTCAAGGCCATCCTGGGCTGCATTATGTAACCCTGTCTCAAAAGAACAACAACAAATATTGCACAATATGCACAAGGGCTGGGCTTGGTTCCCCAGCATTGCAAAAAACAAAAACAAACAAAGAAAGAAAGTCTAGGAATCTCTCCAAGGTTCATTCTAAGTCTAGAAAATGTTTCTGCTTTTACCCTGTGAGTTTGCTAGAGTGGCCACAACACAGCAGCACGGTGTGGGGACTGAAACAGCAGGTTTGCATTTTCTCACAGTTCTGAGGTGGGAATCTATGGCCAAGGTGTCAGCAGGCTTGTTTCTTGGGAGGCCCCTCTCCTTGCCTTGCAGGTGGCTGCCTTCTCCCCGAGTCTTCACTCGGTCACCCCATGGTAGCTTTCACCTGTGTCTTAATCTTCTCTTCCTCCAAGGACCCAGGTCCTATTACATTAGGACCCACTCATTTGACTCCACTTACCCTTAATTACCTTTTTAAACACCTGTCTCCAATCCACTGAGAGTCACAAACCGAGGTACTGGGGTTAGGACTTCAGCATATGAATGGGGGGGTACAGTCACCTGATAATATACATCAAGGACAGTGTCCAAATAGCTTCAAGTTTATTGTGACAAATCTGTAAAATAGGGTATGGAGAAGGAGGGAGAGACATCAAATACTCAAATATAAATTTTAAAAGGGATTTGATCCCTACTTCTGCCTTTCATTGTCTCCCAACAACCTTTCTTTCCTTTTTTTTTTTTTTTTTTTTTTTTTTTCAGTACTAGGAGTTTGAACCTAAAGTCCCACATGGGCTTTACAAGTGCTCTACCAGTGAACTACACCCTCAGCCCATTTTGTGCTCTTTTATCTTGAGACAAAGTCTCGCCAAATCCTGCAGGATGCCTCTGGACTCGAACCTGCGATCCTCCTGCCCCTGCCTCCTGAGCCACTGGGATTACAGACTTGGGCCACCGTGCCTGGCTTCCCAACAACCTTAAAACAAGCCTGGGGCAGGCAACCAGTTCTGCCAGGAGTTTGGCAGGAGGACTCCAGCATGGGAACCGAGACAAGAAGGCCTCTCTGCTTGTCATTGTGTAGTGTTTCTTTCAGATTCTTTGGCTAAAACCAAGAAAAAAGCACCTGAGGCTCAGAGTGCTTTGTCCCGCCTGGTGCAGTCCCACAATATACTGTATAATTATGCCACCAGTTGCGACTACTCTGAGAGAATACCTTGCTCCACCTCAGATGTCACTTGTGGAAATTACTTGTGGTGATCAACCTGGCTAACTGTATGTGCAAAGAATTAAACTGAAATACAATGGAACTTCATGAGACACTGCCTTTATCCTGCAGCTTAACTTGATCTATAATATCCTTTCTGATCTTAAAAACAGAGGCTTGGTCCTTTCAATCAATGACTGTTTAATAAAATTCTCAGCCAAGGTGGAAAGAAAAGAGTAACATGGCTATAAGAGAATAAGTGAAAAGTTGTTGTTGTTAGGTGCCATCAAGTCGTATCCAATTCATAGCAACCCTTACAGGATTTCCAATGGCTGCTTGTTTCAGGGTTGCCTCAGGAGTGGATTGCCACATCCTTCTCCCATTTTTGCAGTGCTGAGAATCAAATCCAGGACCTCATAGACTGCAGAGTGGCGCTCTACCAACTGAGCTAGATCCCAGCCCCTAAGTGAAAAGTAGAAGCAGTATAATGGTCAGGCTTCAGCTCTCTCATCTTCAAAATGAAAATGAGTGCCAATCTCATTAAAGAGTTGTGCAAATTAAATGAGATTGTTGAGCTTCTCAGCACAGTCACTTCCTGGTACACAGGGACAAGATACAACTAACATTATTGTTGTTATTTTCACAGATGGTTATGCACAAAACATTCATAAACTCATATACTTATGATTTTAAAAGACTAAAAGAAGGAACAGGGTTGGAGCTCCTTGTGTGAGTCAGCTTTCTGTTACAGTAAGAAAAACATGAGACAATCAGCTTAAAAAGAGGAAAGGTTTATTTTGGATCCAGGTTTTGGGGCTTTCAGCCCATGGTCAGGTGGCCCATGCTTTTGGGCCCGTAGCAAGGCAGTGCATCATGGTGGGACAATGTGGTGAAGCAAGATTCTTACCTCATGGTGGAAATGAAAGAGAAGTAGAGGAGGAGGAGGCTGGGGTCCTAATACCCCCTTCCTAGGTAGACCCCCATAGACTGGAAGAATTCCCACTCGGCCTCACCTCTTAAAGAACCTACCACCTTCACTAGTGCCAGGGGCTAGGGATCAGCCTTCAACACATGGACCTTTAGGGGACACTTATCCAAACCATAGCACTTGCTTATTTATTCATTCACTCAGCAACCACCAGCAAAGCCTGGAGGAGCTCCCAGATTGTGACAGGAAGGGCTGGGAAAGACTGTGTGGAGCTGAAAGTGAAACCAAATGTCAAAGGACAAGGACTCTCTAAAATGAGGAAAGAGGGCATCGTTTGCATAGGGAGCAAAATATGGCAAGGCAAGAGAAGGCACAGATGTGCAGCGAGCTGGAAAGGTGCCGTTGTGGTACAAAGTAGGCAAACAGATGACAGCAAGGCAAGAAATGAGGCTAGACACGCAGGACAAGGCCAGAACACAGCCGTGTTCATGCAAGTTGCATTTTGATTGTATCCAGCGGGCAATGAGCATTCAGTAGGCCAAAGAAAGGCATTTGTAGTTTTTAAAGAAATAATTCTTTAGACTCATCTTTGAGAATGAATTTCAGTGTTTGTATTGAGAATAAAATCCAGGATAATCTCAATACAAACGATGCAACTTCATGAGTACATGGGAAAATAACCCAAATATGCATGAGTTTTGCTACATATTAGTCAAAAGATTCTATATACCTTCTAAGTTGATAAAAGTATAATCAAAAGTGATGTAATAGTTGCATAATAGAAAAAGCCAATGCTGTATTACTCTACCCTACCAACATTTACCAACAAAGGGAGGAAAAAAAAGAGAATAAAATCCATTGTGGAAATTCATTGGTTTAGAGGATAAGAGATCCAGTTTCTGGTCTTGGTTTACACACAAACTAGTTGTGTGAACTTACTTGAGTTTTTAACTTCTTCATAAAGGTAGAGGAGAATATTAGACAATATTTACAAAATGTCACCAGGCATTAATATCTTTTTTCCACCATTTAAAAAATTTGTTTTGTTCAGTGTGGTGGTGCATGCCTATAATCCCAGTGAGCTGAGAGGCAGAGGCAGGAGGATCACAAGTTTGAGGCCAGAGGAGGCCTGTGTCTCAAAAAAAGAAAACAAAATAAAAAAGGAAAATATGGATTGAGAATGGAGCTCAGAGATGGAGTCCTTGCAAAGCATGTGTCAGGTTCTGGACTCAACCCTCCAATATTACAAAAAAAATAATGAATTAATTAATTTAATTTAATTAATTAATTAATTAATTGAATTAATTAATTTAATTAATTAATAAAAATTTGGTTTTTAATAAACACATAATAATTTTACATAGTTGTGGGATACAATGTCTAACAATCAAATTTGAATATTTAGCGTATCCATGACCTCAAATGTTTTTCTTTTTGATGAGAACATTCAAAATCCTCTCTCTTTTTTTTTTTTTTTTTTTTTTTGTGGTACTGGGGGTTGAACCCAGGGCCTTGCGCCTGCATGCTTTGCAAGGGCTAGACCACTGAGCTGTGCCCCCAGCCCATTTTTTCTTTTACTTTTTGAGACAGGGTCTCGCTAAGTTACGCAGACTGCCTCTGGTCTCGAACTTGCGATCCTCCTTCCAAAATCCTCTCTTCTAGCTGTTTTGAAATATATAATAGATTATTGGTTGGTTGGTTGGTTTGGTTTGTTTTGTTTTGTTTTGTGGTACTGGGGGTTGAACCCAGAGCCTCATTCTTGCAAGCTTTTCAAGTGCTATATCACTGAGCTGCACCTTTTTTTTTTACTTTTTACTTTTTACTTTTTGAGACAGGGTCTCACTAAATTATACAGACTGCCTCTGATCTTGAACTTGTGATCCTCCTGCCTCCGACGCCCAAATTGCTGGGATTACAGGCATGCGCCAACACGCCTGGTTTATAATAGGTTATTGTTAATGGTACCCATCCTGCTGTGCAATAAAACACTAAAACTTATTGCTACTACCTGCGATTTGGACTCTCTGTGTAACATTCCTCATTCTTTCTTCCCCTCTGCTCTCCCCAGATTTTTATCAACCACCACTTTCTACTTTCTACTTTCTGCTTCTATGAGATCAACTTTTTTGATGTCTTCCAGTGTTATTACAAAACAAAATTTTATTTTTAGCAGTTATTTAAGCTAGCGTATTCTTGGTCACTTGATGTTCTACTCATTCCTTTTATATCACATGTATTTCCAATGTTGAAAAGTCATGAAATCAAGCCAGGCATAGTGGCACATGCCTAAAATCCCAAAAACTTAGAAGGCAGAGGCAGGAGGATCATGGATTCAAGGCCAAAGGCAGCCTGAGTAACTTAGGGAGACCCTGCTCAAAATAAAAAATAAGAAAATAGAGCAGCCCAGTGGTAGAGCACTTGCAAAAAATATGTGTGAGGCCCTGAGTTCAACCCCCAAGTACCACCAAAAGAAAAACATTTTAATGATGAATCTTGTGTATATATAAAATATTTCACCTAAATATTTTTTCTCCTGTGTGCTTTATGAAAAATTAAACCAAGTAAGTATGTCAAACTACATTTGCCAAACTGTGTAATTTTTCTAATGGCCTCACTAATTTTTCTAATGGCTAAAAGCACTTTGGGCTGGGGTTTAGCTCAGTTGGTAGAGTGCTGCTCTGCACTTTCTGAGGCACTGGATTCAATCCCTTGCACTAAAAAAACGGGAGAAGGATGTGGCAATTCACTCCCAAAAACCTTATGCGGGTCCCTGTGAGTTGGACATGACTGGATGGCACCTACCAACAACAAATAACAAAAATACTTTATTTCATAAGTGCCAACAGAGTGGCTTAGAGTTTAGTGTATGATTTATTGACATAGTCAATGATATACGTATTCCTTTATATTTCATTACGGTCAAGTAGCTTTAGGTTTGGCAAGTGATTTAAAATTTTACAATTTTAATTTCACAGGAAGGCAGCTGAAGTTGACATCTTGAGTTTGAAAGTCATTAGCAAAATTTATAGGATATGATTTACATTGAAACATATTTAAATTCTCATGTTAACATCTTTGACTTGCTTGATCTGTGGATTTGCCTTTTCTGTTCTTGTTGGCATTTCTCTGAAGGTTACAAAGGAAAAAGATTCTTAAGAATAAAGTTAATGAGTCCATCTTCTGGGTCTGGGAAGGGAAATTGGGACTATTTGTCAGTTTAATGATAATCTACCTTCCCTAGGCAAGGAGAATTAAAGGTAATGTGCTCTCCTCCTCAGGCTTTGGGTGGGTTATCTGTTGACCTTCTAAATAGTTTTGAAGCAATCAAGAAAAACTATGTAAGGTTTTATTTTCAACACTCCCCTGTTAAGTAACTACATTTAAGTGTGCATCTTGACATTTCACTTAAAGATGTCAACTGGAACATCATCAGTTTGGTTAAACCTTGTAAGTACTTACTTCTAACGCTACATTTTGGCATGAGTACCCTTAGCACTTAATATTTTCATGAGAAAAAGATGAAGGAGCTCTGTTGGCCACACTCAGGAGCTGACCCACCGCAGGGAACCTGTGATCCGCGGGCAGAGCCATGGCGCTGGCGGCGTGCTCTGCGCGCACTGTGGAGGCCTCGCACACCTGTGCTCTGTGGACTTCGCAGGACGGCACGGCTACAACATCAAGGGCGTCAGGAAAGATCCTCCCCGACCCTGGCCACAGGGCGCCCCTCGCAAGATGGTTTTCAGAGATTTCCTCCAGTTTAAGACTTGGACTGAGCTTCTCATGGCTGCCGATGGCATCCACCTGGGCCAGTTTGTGGGCTGTGGCAGGAAGGCCCAGCTCAACAATGGCCACGTTCTCCCTGTGGGCACCACGCCAGAGGGTACGAATGCGTGCTGCCTGGAGGAGAAGCCCGGGACTGGGGCAAGCTCGCCCGAGATTCCCGAAACTACGCTTTGGTCATCTCCCACAACCCCGAGACCAAGAGGACCTGAGTAAAGCTGTCCTCTGGCTCCAAGGGTATCTCTTCTTCCCTCAGAGCTGCTGTAGGTGTGGTGAGCGGAGGTGGCTGAATTGACAAGCCTATAATGAAGGCCAGCGGTGTCTACCACAAGTGTAAGACAGAGAGGAACTGCTGGCCACTTGTACAGTGTGTGGCCATGAATTCCGTGGAGCATCCCTTCTTAGGTGCTGACCATCAGCACACCAGCAAATCCTCCACCATCTGTGCTGGGCACAAAGTGGGTCTCATTGCTAAACACACACACACACACACACACACACACACGTGCTCGTGCCACATCCACATCGCCGCTGTATTGGGTGAATCCATGGAACCAAAACTGTGCAGGAGAAAGAGAAGTAGGACTGAAGGGCTCAATAAAGTTTGTCATTTCGCGAGAAGAAGAAGAGAGGAGAGGAGAGGAGAGGAGAGGAGAGGAGAGGAGAGGAGAGGAAAGGATGAAGGAAAATTTGGCTTCTCAATGATAATTTAATTCAAGTCAGCAAACATTTATTGAGCACATACTATATTCTAGCTTCCCGCCTAAGGAGGTTTCTTTCTCCAACTTCTTGCCTGTTAAAACATCAGCCCTCTTTTGTACTCACCATCCCCACCCTGAGCACTCTCTTACTGTCATGGTTTCAACTTTTGTCCATGTGCTGATGGGCCCAGCTATTATCTAAATGTTGAATATAAAGCCCCATGTGTCCCCAGGGTGACATTATTGGGAGGTGCCACGGATTTTTAGGATCCACTCTGGTGGGAGGTCCTTAGGCATTTGGGGAGTGCTTTCAGAGAAGATTGTGGCCCTTCCTTCCTCTTTCTCTCTCCCTCCCTCCCTCCTTCCCTCTGTTTTTGCTCCCTACCTCATGTAGGTGGCCTTGCTCCATAAAATGCACACCCATCATCACTATCCAGCATCCCCACCAGAAGCCTAAAGTAAGGGGACCATCAGATCATGGGTTTTGAAATGAAGAGGAAACCTGAGTGAACCCTCTAACTTCACTTGCTTTTAGTTACTTGCTTTTAGTTGATTTTAAAAATCACTAATTCTGGAGATAACATAGGTAGGCACTATATGATTAGTCTCTCACCAGCTTTGCCATGGGGCTGGGGTTTAGCTCAGTTGGTAGAGCACTGCTCCTCACTCTGTGAGAACCCAGGTTTGATCCCTAGCACCAAAAAAACTGAAAGGACATGGCAATTCACTCCCAAGGCAATCCTGAAACAATCAGCCTTTGAAAACCCAGTGAGGGTCGCTATGAGTCAGACCCGACTCAACGGCACCTAACAACAACAGCTTTGCCACAGATCCCACCTCTGACATGTGGGTCATGACAGCAGCTACCTAGGTTACTTCTCAGTGATTTGAAGTTGCTTGAAACAACCACCTCTTCAGTTGGCCCTCACAGGTGTCTGGTGGGTGATCTTGTGATGTCAGAGGGCTAACAGCTCTATCTTCAGATCATGCTAATGCTGCCATTTTCTGAATATACATCTTATGAAGAGCTACAGATACTGATTACTCATGCAGAGAACACTGATTACTTCCCCACCCATCACTTTTCCTCACCTATGACCACCTGATTTTCATTTTCTCAAATAGTCTTCTTTCAAACCCTTTGCCCGTTTTCAGGCCTGGTCTACAATAGTTCTATTATCTTTCTTCCTGCTATCAGACTTATTCTGCTGGATTGTGGCCTTCACAAAGTACCTGGAGCATCAGCAGGATGCCTAGTTTGCCCTTGTCCCTGTTCTCCATCCACCCTTCCTGGTGCACGTTCAGCTACTATATCAAAGGACTTGACCCAGCAGGGAATGCCTCCTGTCCCAAACCCAACCTTCACTCATATCATTCACTCATACCATGGTACTGCTGCTGGCTTCTCACTTCAGACTTCAACATCATCAAAAGGCTTAGAGTTTTCTCTACAAATCATACTGCTGTCTACTTCATTCATGCACATGAGAAATATTTATTAGCTGCCGAGTCTATGCAAGGCCAAAGATTTACTGGTGAACTAAAAATCTACCCAGAGGTTACCATCTTCTTCTTCCTGAAGAAAGCTCTCCTGACCTACCAGTCTCCATCCCACTATTTCATACATGTCTCTTCCCTGAGTGTGCTTCTAGGGGGAAGAAACCAGGGATGGTTGTCTTTCTGTGTGCATGAATATGGGAAGGAATAGATCTACTCTGAAAGACTATGTTATCCATGAGAGAAGATGAAAGCAGTGTACCTGTCCCCATTAAAAATGCAAGGTAAAGAAAATTCAGAGAGCAGTGAGGGAAACAAAGCACCCCTATATCACACAAAAACATCTCCTATGCAGCTGGTGACAAAGGTGCTTGGAGGAGTAAGGAAATTCACGCATTTGGGGGGAGGAAGTATTCAAGGTATATAGAATGTCCACAAAGGACAGTAAGTAAAGACAGATCCTAAATAAAGACATTTTGGGAAGCTGATCAGTAGTCTACTGTAGCTGGAATATAATGGATGAGCTTAGATTGCCACAGTGTTGTATGAGTTTAAGGGGTGAGTAATGGGGAGAACTTGAAGTTATTGAGCATTGTGCTAGTCACTTTTCTTGTTATTGTAACAGAAACAACTGAAGGGAGGAAGGACTTATTTTAGCTCATGGTTTCAGAAGGTTCAGTCCAAGGTTTCTTGGCCCCATGCACTTGGCACTTATGGCAGTGGGAGAATGTGAAGTAGAAGGCTCTTCACTTCATGGTAGACAGGAAGCAAAGAGTGATGAAGGGACTGGGGATCAGCTTTAACCTTCAATGCCATGTCCCTAGCTAGGTCCCACATTCAAAAGTTCCCATAACTTCCCAAAATAGTGCTACCTGCTACGGACCAAACATTCAGCATCTGAGCCTGTGGAGGACATTTCACATTCAAACTTTGACAAGCACAGACTGGAATAATCCCAGTTGCATTTTGGGATAATTTGGAAGGGAAGTATGTGAGATGTGGAGAGGCTTTTTTTAGTGAAGTTGATGGCAGAAGTGGGTATATAGTCTTACCTCAGGGTCATCAGGGGATTAATTCCAGGATTCCCCTCTGCGGATACCAAAACCCACTAATGCCCAAGTCCCTTACATAAAATAGTGTAGCATTTACATACAACCTACCTATTCCCTCCCATATAATTTAAATCTTTTCTCAATTATTTCTAGTACTAACACAATGTAAATGCTGTGTGAGTAGTTGCTACATTGTTTTGTTTTAGGAATAATGACAGAAAACAAAAGTCTATACATGTTCAGTACAATTTTATTTTCAGAATGTTTTAAATCCCAGGTTTGTTGAATCTATAGATACTAAATCAATGGATTAATAGGACTGCCTTTATAAAGAAACAAATGGGTACTGGAAATATAGCAAAAAGATGCCTAAAAGCAAAAGAAAATGTGTATTGGCAATAAAAAATGTATTTGGAATGTGTTCAGATTTCTACTATGATATAGTTAATCCTGCTGATATCTGTTTATTCTTTCCAAGCCATGGGAGCTGGGAGCCCCTTGAAGGTAGAGACCAGAGGACATCTTAGCAACTCTATATCCTCAGCTCCCAGCATTGTCCTTACTTCCTTCTGAATTAATAAATTAGCTTGCCAATTAATTTATGTTCTATTTTCCATAAAATAAGTCACTTAATAATCACATGAACTTTGGAATCCTGACCCATTTTCCTTTGACACTTACCAAGGAGAAGTATACTAAAAAGAATTATAAATCATTTTTTTCTTTATGCAGTTTCCCCAAACTTTTTGATTCATAGGATTGTCCAATATTTGCTTCAATCTGTAAGTTGAGTTATTAGAGAACAGGTACATTCTTTCAGATGTAGACTCAAAATCTCAATATTTTTGAACTGCCATATAAATAGGCAAAATTATTAACTACTCTCCCTAAAATGTTGCATTGACCTGCTTGCTTTTCAAACACAAAGCAAAATTATAATTTTGTCTTTTCCCCTTACCTATTAGATATTGGTATCTGTTTTATGGAAAAATAATTTTGCAATGCTAGTTTGATGTTTGTCTCCTTGCATATTCCTGTTTTTAGACATTTTTATTTGAATGCTTTATGTCACTTACAATGCAATACACCAAACCAAGCTGCTGGGTTTTCTCTTTAAATATTCCTTTCTTCCCCCATATCTCCATGGCTGATGGAGATAATCCAATTTCTTAAGCCTACATTTTCAAGATTATTTCTGTTTCCCAAAGCTGTGCCTAGTGGGGGATGAGCTCTATTTTTTTTTCCAGGTTTCCTCTGCTCTCTGTCAGTCTGTGTTCTCTCATTGCTTCTGCAGCTTGATGTGTCTATTCATGTGCCATCTCCACAATGCACTATTTTAGTTCTTTGTATGGCCACTAAGACAGAAATAGCTCTAACAAATCATCAAAAGGCTAGGAGCCTTAACAAAAGCTGATAAAAAGCCATTAAGTATGTCTTTAATCTGAAATTCCTCTTTGATTTTATTAAGCACTATATTCTCCTTACATTAAAAAGAAGATCATATGTCAGGCAGAATTACATGCAGAATTACATCAATTCAGTTTTCAGAGTAAAATGGGCAGTTTAAGCATTGTTTTGGGACCATCAAAATAAAATTTCATGTGAAATTTACTTGTAGAGATGAGTAACAATACAAATTATTATAAATTTCTTCTTTAGTTGGTTAGACTTCCTACATTGGGTCTTAATTGGAAAGGTGACTTATTTCATCAAATAGAATTTCATATTTGGAATTTTCAAATTATAATAATCATTGCAAAGGAAACAAACATCCAATTAAACTAACTTCAGTTTTAACAATTAGTACCAAGTGTTCTCACCTCTCCACTACCAATGTTTTCAGGGTCAGAGCGTTAACTCCAGGTGAAAAATGGTAGTTGACTAAGCCCGCTGCCAGGCTGCAGTGTCCACTTCTAGAAATGGACACTTTCAAGCCAAATGACACTGACTTTCTGATCATATTCCACATCAGACTGAAAGACACAGCAGACTCATATCTTGTGCTAATTAGACTTCACTTTTAGCCTTTGTCTTAGCCCATTTGGAATGCTGTAATAGAATGCCATATACTGGTGGCTTAGCAACATTAATTTCTTACAGTTCTAGAAGCTAGAAAGTTCAAGGTCAAGGCACCACAAGTTACTGTGTCTGGTTAGGTTCTGCTTCCTGATTCAAAGACACCCAAGCTGTGGGTGCATCCCATAGAGGCCCAGGCAGACTGGAGCAGGGGATTGGGGCTGGGGATTTGGAGGGAGAAACAGGAGACACTGCATGCTGGCTTTCTCTGCCATTTTTGTGCTTGAAGAATTTCAAGAGCTTCACAAAATGTCACCATTTAAAACTTAGTTGTGAATATTAATAGGATGATGTCTTTGATTTTCCTCCTTTTTCTCTTCTAATTTCCTTTTACTCTGAAATGGTACTCACAGTTAATGCTTCTATAAATTCTAGGTTGAAACATCATAAAGAATGTTGAGTGTATGTGTGGGGGGGGTGTGGGTGAGTGGGTGTAGTGTATTTCATCTAATATCACTATGTGAATTCTCTACTTTTCCTAAATCAAAAAAGAAACATGCCAAAATAAAGTCAGACTGTGGTTTGGATGCTGCTTATTCCCCAAGGGTCTATGTTTGGTTCCCTATGGTGGTGACTTTCGGAGGTGTTAAGTTACCTTCAAGAGATGGGGCCTAGTGGGAGGGTTTTGGGTTCCTGGACGCCCTGCTCTCAAGATGTAATTGTCACTGTTGTTGTTGTTGTGAGGTGCCATCAAGTTGGGTCTGACTCATCGTTTCCGACATTTCAGTCCACAGTCATTTGGCCCTGTTGCCTTTGAGTCTGTGGAGAGGCAGCACATTATGGTGGGGAGTTTATGGCAAAGGGGATTACTCACCCACTGCAGCTGGGAAACAGAAAGGGGAAGGGGCCAGAGCCCCATTGCTCCTTCAATGATATGTTCACAGTGACCTAACTTTCTTCCACTAAGTCACAGTTCTTAAAATTTCCAAACTTTTACACATGGGTGTTTGAGGGACACTTAAGCAGACCATAACAAAGGTAGTTCTCATGTGACCCCTTGGTAGTTCTCAGGAGAGGGTTGTCATGAAAGCCTGAGCCTGGACCATCCAGCTTTCACCCTACATTTTATGTTGAGATATAATCTCTTGCTCCCACATTCTCTCCCACCAAGCCAACTGCCATGACGTGACAGTGCAGAAAATTGGATTGATGCCAGTGCCATGCCTTTAAGCTACAAAACTATGAGCCAAATTAACCTCTTTTCTTTATAAAATTAGTCGTCTTAGGTATTTCGTGATGGTAACAAAAAGCCAGATAACACAAGTAACAAATGCAACATTTGAAATGCAACTTTAAAAGTTAAAAGAAAGTATAAAATAAGAAAAATGCCCATTGTTTCTAATAGTTTAGGCTTCCCACAACACTTCCTGAAAACTATTGTTGTTGTTGTTCTTGTTGTCATAAATGAATAAATGAGTGAATTAATGAGGTGGGTAATGTACTAGTCAGTTTTATCATTGCTGTGATCAAATACCTGGCTGGGACAACTTAAGGGAGGAGAGATTTATTTAGCTCATGGTTTCAGAGATTTCAGTTCATCATGGCAGGGAGGGAATGGTGGAGCAGAACATCTCACATCATGGTAGACAGGAAGTAGAGTGATACAGGGGCCTGGGACAAGATATAAGTCCCCAAGGCCACCAAGGATAGGTACCCAGTGACCTACTTCCTCCAGCTACATACCACCTCCTAAAGTTTTCACAAACTCCCAAAATACCACCACCAGCTAAGGGCCAAGATCCCAACACATTAGTCTGTGATAGATATTTTAGATTCAAACTGTAACTTTCCACTCCTATCCCCTAAAGGCTCATGGCCATTTCATAGTGCAAAATGCATTTGGTACTACTCCAAGAGTCCCCAAAGTCTCAAAAATTTCAACATTGTCAGAAGTCTAAGTCCAGAGGCTCTACTGAGACTCAAGGCAATGTCTTAGTTGTGAGTACCCGTGAAATAAAAAAGTAAGCTATATACTTTGAAGATACAATGGCACAGAGCAAACATTCCCATTCCAAAAGGGAGGAAGAGAAATGCAAAGAAGGATCATACTAAAGTAAGACCGGAACCCAGAAGGGCAAACATTAAATCCTGTAGCTCCATGTCTGGCATCCAAGGCACATAGTGGCATGATGTGAGCTCCAACAGGCGTGGGTTGGGTAGCCCTCTCCCTGTGACCTTGATGGTTACAGCCCATATGGCTCCTCTTGGCCTGTCTCCACTCATTGCCTGCAGCTTTCCTTGGCAGAAATTCCATACTCTTGGCATCGTTAACACCTTGGGTTCTCTGTTACAGCTTAGCCTCCACCCTCACAGCTTCATGGATAGCATCCTTAGGGACTCTCTACGTGGGCCATAAACCTATATTACTGGTCTCCCAGGCCTTCCTGTGAAATCTGGGTTGAAGTCCCCATAACCCTGACATTCTTGCATTCTGCATGCATGAAAAACCAGTATCACATGGATAATGCCTGTTGGAGATTTTTAAAATTATATTTCTCAGCTAAGGTCCCTCATAACAGCCTGAGGGGCTGACCCCTAGTTGACCCCAGGGCTCATCTCACTCACTCAAACCAGCTCCTCCCATCCAGTGAGCAAAGATGGCCCCCCCGGCCAGCCGGACCTTCCCTACCCACCCTAATTTTGATTGGCTCCCCTCACCACTTTCAGGTAACAACTGTCCCCACCTGGCAGGTATGTCAGTTTACCCACTGTACCTGTCAGGTGTGGGCCCTGATTGGCTGAACCCCACCATGTGACCCCTCCAGGACCCTATATAAGCAGGGTTCCTGGACCCCATCTTAAACCTGTAGACCCTACTGATCCTGACCTCTCTGACCATCTCCTCATCACCTGGACCAGCACTCCCTACTCCAACAAGATCTTCTAGCAAGCCGGCGAGATCAAGCCCAGGGGCCCCAAAGAGCCGAAGGCATCTGGCAAGCCACGAAGAGCCTCCCAATTCCTCCCATCCTTGGGAAGGAGGGAGGTAAAGAAGGCGAGCCACGAGAGTCAAGATCATCAGACCTCCAAGGAACACCAGAGGCTGTGGCTGTGCCTCTAAGGCTGAGCTGTATCAGCACTTAGCCTGCAGCATTCCATGTTGCAGGCTTAGAGCCAGCACTTAAAGGGATAGAGCTCTGGTCTATAGGGGCTGCTTGCTCCTTGCTCTCCACCAGGGGAGCATCCCAATAAACCTTACCTACCCTTGTTTAACCACCAGAAGGTCTCCCGAGGTCCTTCTTTCACGACACTGACCACATTGTTATGTTGAGGGTTTGGCCCTAATCTTAGCCAGGCTAGAGCTAAAACCCCAACAGATACCAAGTTCTGCCATGAGATTAAGCAGTAGCCAGCCCTCCTTAGACCTTTAAAAATCACCTACAATGATTTCTGAATGTCTGGTATCTGAACACAATGAAAAGAATCTTGTGGAGAAACAACTTCGTAGGTTGGCCTGTGCCAGCAGTATGCCCTGGAAGCTGTCTCTTCTCAAAAGAAAGTCATGTAAATGAGTGTAAACATTTATATCCTTGAGGATACCATGAGTGGGGTCCATCCAGCTCCTGAGATGCCCTCAAGTCATCTTTCCTATCATCGCAGTGCAAAATACTTGACTTCTTCTTAATGCTATTAATCTCTTTGCAACCATACCCTCCTTGTCTGCAAGTTTAAATGTGTTCCTCTTCTGTCCAGGCTGTATGTTTCTCAAATCTTCCCACTGTGATTTTTGCCTTATATTCTCATGGTAAACCTGGCTAAAAGTAGCCAGCAATATCCGTGCCACTGCCTGAATGTTATTGTCTGGAAACTTCCTCTTCCAAGTTAATAATTTATTACCTTTAAATTCAACCTCATTCAAACTGTTAGGATGTGGGCAAAATGTACACAGATTCTTTACCAAAATGGAACAGGGATGGATTCTAGTCAAATTCCCAATAGAGTCCCTTCTGTGGGAAACCTTGTAAGCACAGTCTTTACTGTGCACATTTCTATCATCATTCTGCTCTTCTGAGCTTCCAGTGTAATCAATCATCAAGCTCTGCTTTTAGCATTTTGTAGGGCTACCTCTAGGACACATCTCTGAACTCTCCCAAGCTCCTCCTGAAAACCAGTTCCAAAGGCTTAAGAACCACAAGGTCACGTTTTGTAACAGAAATGACCCCACTTCTCTGGGTACAAATTTTTTTGTGTTAGTTATTTTTGTGGAGCTATGACCAAATACCTGCGAGAAATAACGAATGGGAGGAAATGTTTATTCAGCTCATGGTTTTTGAGGTTTCAGTCAGTCATGGCCAGCAGGGAGATAAACAGCAGTGCAGCTCACATCATGAAGATAGGAGGCAGACCCCCTCCCAGTAACTTACTCCCTCCAGCTAGACCCTACCTTCTAAAGTCTCCAGACCCTCCCAAAATAGTGCTGCCAGCTAGGGACCAACTTTTCAATTCATGAGCTCTTTGGGGGGCCATTTCATACAGAAACAATAACCGGTAATACAGCACATAAATCTGTAAGGACAAAGATGTTTCTGCCCTGCTGGGAAGTGGTCCTTGTCCCTCCCATCATACTTCTCTGATGCCCTCGGCAGTACCATTGTATATAAACTAATTTGTTTATATGTCTAGTCTTCTTAGCTATTGTGTATTCCTTGACAGCCAAGTACTATACTCTATTAAAAGTGTACAGTAGCTAGGTCTGTAGTCTCAGCTAACTGGGAGGCTGAGATAGGAGGATCATTTGAACCCACAGGTTCAAGACCAACCTAGACAACACAGAAAGACTTCATTCCATCCCTCGGAAAAGGAAAGTATTCAGTAAGAACTCAATTTGAAGTTTGAACTGAATTTGAACTACCTTTTAAAGTAGTTAATGATACAGGGCTTGCAGTCATACCACTGTGGTGTCCGATCCCACGAGATCTCAGAAGCTAAGCAAAGCCAGGCCTGGTTAGTAAGTACTTGGATGGGAGACCACCTGGGAACACCAGGTGCTGTAGGCTTGAGAGAAGGACCCAGGAATCCACTCCCAAAAATCAATCAGCCATTGAAAACCCTATGAATAGTATAGAAGCAGGGACAATATTGTTTTGCCTGCTGTACATAGGGTTGCTATGAATAGGATACCAGCTTGACAGCACCTAACAAAACAACAATACAGGAATTACAGAAATAGTTGCAAATAGTTTAGCAGAGGAAATATTTTTCCCAGATACAAGGCTGGCATAAAGGAAGTCAGACAGCTCCTAAGTAAAAGTGGAATGGGTAAACTTCAAGGAAGAAATAAGACAAAGACCTTGACTATGAATACAATGGAGGCTGAAGAGATTTTTAATAAAGATAAATTGATAGTCATAAAACCACAATTTATTCATCACAGGTGTTTGTTTGCTTGCACCTAACATTAGAAAACATGCATACTTTTATGTTTTATGCCCATTTTATCATTAGCAAACATGAATATTGTTTACTATGTTACTTTCATCCTCCTCAAATAATTCCCTCAAAAAATTGAATCCTTTTGAATCCTCACCTAACCCCATGAATAACAGAACTCAAGAGAGATTACAGAAGCAATTACCAAAGTCAAAATATGAGTTTGCAGATAAAAATTCTCACCATGCACAAAGAATCAATAAAAAAGACCATCATGTAGACTTACTCTTTCTACTTGTCTTTTATTATCATTTTAAGTATCTAAGATAAAAATCCCACATTTGGGCAGATAAAAGAAATGTAGTAATCAGGTTGATTGCACACTGCTCATCAATGCTAATTCACAAAACAAAATATTGCAGTCTAAAGAATATTAAGAAAACATTTGTGGTCAAGAATTCTATATTCAGGATATGAGGGCAACCTGGCTGTGACACCTGGCGTACCATGGATCGCCAAGCAAGGGTCCCATTCTTCTCCCACCACTCCATGTGCATCCTTCCCAAAGATGCACAGCCACCCAGAGGATGACCACCCCCAATAAAGGAGGACCATTCTTCAGTTAAGAGTCAAGAATCTATACCCAATTCACTTGTACTTACATTCATAGCCAAGAAGATTTAAACCTGAAATGTCTCAATAGTGCTATTTCTGATTATAACCCCAATAAATATTTGTGGATATTTTTTAAATCATAGATTAGATGGTAAAAATAAACATCAAGATCATTTTATTAAAAAACTAGAAAAAACGTGAACATTTTGATGGTAATGGGGTTAGAGCACTTTTTCAAAAGCAGAAACTATAACATGATTTATAGATTTATGATTTATAGATTTGATCACTGAAATATTTTTAAATTCTGCACATCAAATAATTTTTGTGTGCTTTCTTAAATTCGAGGTTAAAGAAACCTCCAGAGATTCATGTATGCTTGAATCGGGCAGCATCCAACCACCTCTTATTGTTGAGTAGGTAAGTTATTAAAATATTTCCCAGTTGGGACTTTTTCCCAGTTGAGACTAGAGATATATTTTTGGTATTTTATGTAAATTTCATCTCAATAAAGCTGTTATGTAGAAAGTTTAGTATACTTTATCTTGATATCTGTATAAACATACTTTGTTTAAAATGAGTTCAAACTATACATTTTTTTCTCAATATACCCTATACATCTAGGAAGATATTTTTGATGAAAAAGATTATAAATGATGTTTATTCATTTGGGATTAATTAAAAATTTAAAAACTTTTATCATTCCTAAAAACCAATGTCTCTTGGAAAACTGAAACTATCAGAAGAATAAATATCACATCTATATTTAATCTGAGGATACTAGGAATGAAAATAGTTTTAAAAAAGGACCATACTCAAAAAATGTCTGGCAATGGGAATCAGTAAAATGTTTTCACTGTAGTTACACTTTAAAGAAACAAAAGACCGCAAGTGGCAAGACCCAGTATTGCACATTTGCAGTCCTAGCACTTGGCAGGTAGAGGCAAAAGAATTGCAAGTTCACAGATAGTCTGGGCTACAAAACTAGTGAGACCCTGTCTGAAAAAAAAAAAAAAAAGAAGAAGGGAAGAAAGAAAGAAAGAAAGAAAGAACAAAGAAAAACCACAAATATTAATAAATACCTATTTTTAAATGTGAAAAATAAATATTTGTATAAGTTAAATGTCTTTCTGTAAATCAAAGGGAAATATTTTAAAACACAATAGAAACATCAATAAAGAATAAAGCATAAATCATAGAAGGGATAGCCTGGAAAACCTCAACTTTGCTGCTAATCAGAGAAAAAACTTAAAACAACATCATTTGACCTAGAAAACTGGCAAAAATTAGAAACTCAACAATGCTCTGATTCAGAAGTATCCTCCAAAGGCTTCGTCCCCAGCCTGTGGCCCTACCGAGAGGTAGTGGAACCTAGTGGATGGGGCCTAAGAGGAGGAAGTTAAGTCTTGGGTAGCGTGCCCTAACTAAGACATTGGGACGGACGGGGCTCTTCCTCTCAGTCTTTGCTTCCTGGCTGCCACAAAGTGAGCGGCTCCATCCCACCATGTGTTCCCTACTATGATGCTCTGCCTCACGATAGGCCCAAAACAACAAAGCCAAGTGACCATGGACTGAACCATCTGAGAACATAAGACAAAATGAACCTTTTCTCCCTTTAGGTGAATTTTCTGAACTGAGTATGGTGATAGGTGCCTATAATTCTAGCACTGAGGAGGCTGAGGCAGGAGGATCAAGAGTTTGAGGCCAGCCTAGGCCACATAATGACTTTCAGGCCAGTCCAGGTTACATAGCAAAACTCTGCCCCCACCCCCACCAAAAAGAAGATAAGAAATTTAAAACTTGAATTTTCTCAGGAATTTTGTCATGGCAATGGATAGCTGACTAACATAAGAAAAAAAAGTGTTGATAATAATGAGAAGAAGTAAAGCCCAGACGTGCACACTGAGACAGGCATGCTACAGGGAAATTTAGAAATGCTCACTGGAAATGAGCATTGTACATCTTACAATCCAGTCATCCCACCTCTCAGGATATAATCAGGCAATGTTACCTGATAAGAAACATATACAAGGATATTTTTTGCAGCATTGTACAGGAGAACAAGATGGAGGCAACCTAATTATCTCTATGGGTGCAAACATGATAACAGATTGTTGTTTGTTGTGAGATGCTGTCAGATTGTATCCAATTCACAGTGACCCTCATAAGGTTTTCAATGGCTGATTGTTTCAGGATTGTTTTCTGGGCTGCCAGGTCCTTCTCCTGTTTTAGCAGAGCTGGGGATCAAACCCAGGGCCTCAGAGACCGCAGAGCAGCACTCTACCAGCTGAGTTAAACCCCAATCCAGGATAACAGAGAGATGTATGAAATGCTATGATTAAATGCTATAGTCAAAAGCAATGATTTAGATGCTTCTTTGGCAGCATTGATAGATATTGACAATTGTGTTGAGTGGAAAACAAGTAACAGATTCACAATAATGCTGGGGTTTGAATGTTTATGTCCATTCCAAAATCCATGTGTTGAAACTTAATTGCCAACATGATAATATTAAGAGTTGGCGACTCTAGAAAATGATTAAGCCCTAGTGAATGGGATTAAGACCTTTATAAAAGAGGCTTTGTGCAGCATTTGGTCTCTTGTCCTTCCTCCTTCTGTCACATGAGGATATAGCAATTAGATGTTATCTTGGAAGCACAGAGCGGCCCTCTCAAACACCAACCCTGCTCTTAAACTCTCCAGCCTCTAGAACTGCAAGGTATAAATTTCTGTTCTTTACCAATTACCCAGTCTGAGGTGTTTTATTATAGCACTTCAAACAGACTAACATAAGCACTATATTTTACATGCAAATCAAAAACTCACACATAGCTGAGCACCATGGCACTTACCTGTAATCCTAGAGATTAGGGAGGCTGAGGCAGGAGGGTAGAGAGTTCAAGACTCTTGGGTTCAACACTCCCAGTACTGAAAAGTAAAATCCATGCATGAAAGAATAGTAACATTTATCTTTCACAAGTGTATAGAAGCCCAAGGACATTAGGTGCAGGGGGGGTGAGGGGAAATTGAGTGTGCAAGGCATAAAAGCAAGAAATCTGTGGAAGAGCATCAAAGAGACCTGCATGAATGGGTGATGATTGTGCTCCAGGAAGTATCATAACCCTCTGCTCCAGAAGATTTCAAAGCAAAAACCAAAGAGCAAACTAGAAACCAAGAAAGCTGAAGTTTTCAAGTCGTGATCTTTTACTGCTTAATAAAGTACTCAATTCAACAGAAATTCAAATATTTTAGCAGGATCCTCAGCTAAAGAAAGATCTACTTCTGTAAATATTGGCCAGTTCCTGTTGTTTGTTGTTGTTGTTAGGCACCAATGAGTCAACTTCGACTCCTAGAGACCCTGTGTACAACAGAACGAAACACTCCCTGACTCTGTGCCATGCCGAGCACTATGTCAGTGTTTTTCTGCTATTCATAGGGTTTTCAATGGCTGATTGCTTTGGGATTGCTTCATGAGTGGGCTGCCAGGTCTTTCTCCCACTTTTGTGGTACTGGGGATCAGACTCAGGGCCTCAAAGACTGCAGGACAGCGCTCTCCCAACTGAGCTAAACACCATCCCCTAGCCAGTTCATAGTCCTCATTAACCTCTGACAAACTGGCTATGACTCCATGGCAGTCAATGTCTCAGCTGAGAATAAAACTAGTATTCAGAATTTATAATTTATAGATGGGAAGTGGCATGACCCTCTAATCCCAGTTCTTGGGAGGTGGAAGGAGGAAGATCATAAATTCAAGGCCAGAGGCAGCCTGTGTAACTTAGTGAGATCTTGACTCAAAATAACAAGTGAAAAATGGAAAGAAATGGGCTGAGGGGTACAACCCTGTGGTAGAGTACTTGCAAACATTTTGTGAGGCCCAAAGTTCAATCCCCAAGTACCCCCCCCAAAAAAAAGAAAAAAAAAAAGAAAAAACTCATAGCTTATATATGTATAATTTTTTGAATTTCTATATCCATAATCTATAATCTCCATCTTTATTCCCTTTGGAAATGAGTTGTCTAGAAAAATATTGTAATATTCATCACTTTCCTTGTTGTTGTTGTTAGATGCTGTCAAGACAGGTCTGACTCATACTGACCCTACATACAACAGAACAAAACACTCCCCGACAGACACCGTGCCATGCCCAGCACTAAGTCAGTGCTTCTCTGCTATTCATAGGGTTTTAGTTGGCTGATTGTTTTCAGATTGTTTTGAGAGTGGGCTGCCAGGTCCTTCTCCCATTTTTGCATTGCTGGGGATAGAACCCAGGGCCTCAGAGAGTGCAGAGCAGCACTCTACCAACTGAGCCAAATTTCCTTATCTGAGTAATAGATCCAGCTCCACAAGTTATGATATTATAGAAAACCACAGGGCTGAGGGTGCAGCTCAGTGGGCAGAGTATGTGCTTAGCCTGTATGAGGCCTAGGTCCAACCCCCAGCAATGCAAAAGAAGGAAAGAAAAGAGGAAAGGAGGAAGGGAAGGGAAGAAGGTGATCATAGAAACTAGCTTGTATCTAACATTTAAATTCTTCCAAAGAAGGTGAAAGCACACTGGAGCTGGGTACAGTAGTGCCCATCTATAATCCTAGCACTTGGGAGGCTGAAGCAGGAGGATTACTTGAGCCAGAAGTTCCACACCAGCCTAGGCTACATAGAGAGATGCCATCCCAAAAAAGGGTGAGAGAGAGAGAGAGAGAGAGAGAGAGAGAGAGAGAGAGAAAGGCAGGCCACGCACAATGGTTGTGTGGTTATACGGATGTGCAAACTCTGGAGTCTGGTTTAAACCCCAGGTCTACATCTTACCAGCTGTGAGGCAAGCTACTGAACCATTGTTGCCTCAATTTTCTTCTTTGTAAAACAAGATAACAATATTAATGTTATTGAGAAGGTCAAATAAGTCAATTGTCTGTAAAATAGACAAGAGTGTCTGGAGCAAATTAAGTGTTCTATAAACCCCAGCTAGCAATGGGAATCCAACTAAATATTTAGAAAGCAATACTCCATAGGTAAAACTTATGCTGACTTCTAAACATATTCATGGAATATTCTCTGTAGAAAAGCCACTCAACAATTTTATCCTCCTGGCATCTAAATAAATTTAGCTGTGGTTGATTCAACTAGAAGTTAGCTAGCTCCACGGATGACAGAGGTGGAGCCAGAGAATTGATGTCCTCAATAAACAAGCAACCAATCTTTCAGGAGAAAGTGTAACCTTAAATTGGCTAAATTTGTTTGATTCTGTTTTTATTTAAGTTTTCTGAGTCACCAGGGCATGGTCACCACCAATCTAGAATCCTAGTGTCCAGGCAACAGCTAGGGATATCAATTTACTGTGATCATTCAATAATTTACTTGCTCAATCTGCATTTCAGAATATGTTTTTCTCCTCCTGTCTGCATGCCAAGGCTCAGGTTAACAGACATTGTTGATGGGCTCATTTTAGTTCCAGTGTAAATAGATTGTATGCTTCACTGCTGCTTTTTGACTCATGTACTTTTATTCTTTCATCCTTTGCACTTAAATTTGATGTATTTTAAAAATTAAAGAAATAAAAACCTAATAGAATTATCAAAAAATATTACATACAGAGCCAGGTGCTGTGGTGCATGACTATAATCCCAGCGACCTGGGAGGCTGAGGCAGGAGGATCACAGGCTTGAGGACAGAGGCAACCTGTGCAATTTAGCAAGAGTTTGTCTCAAAATAAAAAATAAAGGGGCTGAGGGTGCAGCTCCATGATAGAGCACTTGTCTAGCATGTGTGAGGCGCTAGTTTCAAGCCCCCACTACTGCAAAAAAAGAAATAACAGAAATTATGCCTCATAACCTGCTTACTTGCACATCAGAAATACTCTTGTGCTCCCTTCACTGGCTGTGTTTCTCCGCTCTTCAGTTTGTGAGACAATAGGGTAGCTGACGGGATGACTGTATGGCAGACATTTATCTGGGTCAGATCTTTGCTGCTCCTTGGGCTTACTGAGCCATGACATGTCAAACCAAATTGTCCCTAGACCAGAGTTTTTAACCTGAGGCACAGAGAGCTGCACAAACTCCGTGGAGAGGAACCACAGCCATAAATTTAGATGAGGAAGGTAAGGGAAAAGTTCACTTTCACTAGCTAGTGAGATTTAACTTCTTGTTCAGTTAGGAGTGTAGGCTACAAATCATAAAGAGCTTATCAGTTCCTGTGGTTTTGCCACCAACAGAAATCATAGATACTTTCATAGCATATTAGTTGCTGTGACTGTCTCTAAAAATTTTTATATATCTTTATATATATATATATCTTCATATTTTATATATCTCAATACATTGACATTGCAAATTAAATTAACATAATACTGAATTGAAACGATAGTAGTTAATAGATCTCATTATATGCTGTTTTAATAACAAAGAACATATATACTTTGTCACCATTTATTTTTTAATATTGGAAACTGTTTCATTGTAATGTATTCTCTATATAATTCTATGTATTTCAGTTTATGCATTTGAAACATTGTTATAAGAAGGCATTTATGAACTGTTACATAATCAAAGGGCATAATCACATACACAAAGACTAAGTTCTGCTCTAGACCAATTTACCCATTGTTTTCCAGTTGTTACAACCAAAATCCCAAATTTTTTAAACTGACATTCAAGATTTGTGATAATCTCACCCTTCCTATATCACAACATCCCACCTGCCCCAGCCAGCTCACCCACCCCTATAGCCACCTTTCAGTCCCCCTCACCTGACATGCCCTCTGACCTTCAGCTGTTCTCCAAGGGTAATTGTCAGTGCACAGAAGCTACGTGGCAACTGTTGCTTAGTACTCAACAATGAAATCAATGTAAAAGAATCAGAGAAGACAGAGGCAAAGGAGCCAGGATGCATAACAAGACTCAACCATCACCCAACTCTGTTAATGTATTTAATAAACAGTCACATCTTTCAGAAAAACTTGTTAAGCATTAGTGAGACATTTGTTGAGTTTTTGGCCTATATCAATGACTTCTTTGAATGCTATACCTGTCTTAGCTATTTTATTTTTAAAGTAATCCTATGAAACAGGTACTTGAGTTGTTATGTTTATTTGACAGGTAAAGAAATAGAAACTAAGTGAGCTTCTCAGACCACAGAGTAGATAAGCAGCAGCGTCAGGACCTGAAGCTGGCCAGTCGGGCCCCAGTCCACACTTCAATTCACCATGCTGTATTGTTTCTCGGTGAATGCCAAGGAATGACACAAAGCTGGCATTGGTCATACTGGAGAAACGGTTGTGCCTGGATGCATTAGTCTGGTGCCTCTAAACTTTATTGACAACCTGTGCCCTGATTCCAAACTCGCCCAACAACCTCCTAGTCATAACTTATCTTCCTACATAAGCTGAACTATAGGAAGGGAGTATGTTATCAACAATATTGCAAACTAGACTCTCTGTTCTCCATGACAATTATATATTTTCAGAAAAATTTTAAACTGGCACATTGTTGTGGAAGATAAAATAGACACACTCGTCCCTATTCCTCCCACTAAACACAATTGAAGACCTTGGATATTATCTAAAATGAGAACAAGAAGACCCTGAAGGAAAGAGAGAAAGCAAATCAATGAGAGATTATAGGACCCAAGAGCATTATGGTGGTGAGCTCCCTGCATTGTCTTTTCCTTCCTCTACCCCAGACTGGCCTGCAGCCCTACCATTATGGCATCCAATCCTGTCAGATCTCAGAAGCTAAGCAGGGTCAGGCCTGGTTAGTACTTGGATGGGAGACCACCTGGGAACACCAGATACTGTAGGCTTAAGAGAAGGACCCAGAAACCCACTCCCAAAAATCAATCTGCCATTGGAAACCCTATGAATAGGAGAGAAGCAATGACAATAGTGTTTTGCCTGTTGTACATAGGGTCACTATGAGTTAAATACCAACTTGATGGCACCTAACAACAACAACAACCCCAGACTGAGTACCAATGAAGCTGACTACCCCAAACTTCCCATGGGCAGAGACAACAAAAGAAAAGCCTTAAAAAGCTTCTATTTCTAGTCAGACGACCAGGAAAGGGGAAGAAAACTTTAGACAATAACCATTCTATGACAGCCAAACACTAGAGAAAGAATCTGCACCTCATCTGACCCACTTGCAAGGTGTCGAAGAGGCAGATTACGGAGCCTAGACTTTCACCCCAAGGTATCTTTCCCTTCCCCAGGGTGGTGTCAGAAGAGGCCTGGTGGGGGCCCAAGACATTCACCACCGATCAGAGGCATTGAGGCCACCCCTGTCAGGTGTGCAGGAAGGCCAAATGAGAAACAATGAAAAGCTACTAGCAATCCTGCCACACGTGAAGGCCTCCTGGGGGTCCAGGACCTCCATTTCTGCCTTGCAGGTACAATGCACCCCACCTCATGTGTCAACATCAGGCTAGGCGGGAGCCTGCATTTCTCCACCTGGCAGTAGCAAGGCACAATCCCCTCTATGGGAAATGTAGAGTAAAAGCAAGCCAGCTTAGACATGAGATAAGATCCAGAATCTCTTCATAATAAGTAGAGTGTCTAGGCTTCAATTTTTTTAAAAAAAGTTTCACTCATCATACCAAGAACAAAAAAACAAAACAACAACAACAACAAAAAAAAAAACCCAACCAACTAAATGCAGAGAGATCATCAGTAGAAGCCAGCCAGCAGAGGTTGGGATTAATTGACAAAGATTTTAAATCAATCATAATAAAAATGTTTCAAGGGGTTTGAAATAAATGAAAAAGAAAAGAGAAAGTCTCAGGGAAGAAATAAAGAACAAAGTGGAATTTTTAGCATTGGAAACAGTAATTTAAATTAAAACTCAATGTTATAATCAGCATCAGAATTGAGACGAAAAGGAAAGAATCAGTGAATTGGAAGATAACCAATCAAAATGATCCAATCTGAATGCCAAAAATGTTTTATTGGGAAGGTGGCAGAGCTTCAAGGACCTGTGGCACTATAATAAGTAAGCCTAACATTCATACCATGAGAATTCCAAATGGAGAGGCAAAAGAGGTTGGTGCTGTACATGTGCTCAAAAGATAGTGGCTGAAAACTTCCAAAATTTGGCAAAAGACATACACTACAAATTCAAAAGGGTTGGGATTTAGCTCAGTTGGTAGAGCGCTGCACTGCAGTCTGAGGTCCCGAGTTCAATTCCCAGCACCGCAAAATTGGGAGAAGGACCTGGCAATCCACTCCCAAGGCAATCCCGAAACAGTCAGCCATTGAAAACCCTATGAGGGTCGCTATGAGTCAGATACCGACTCGATGGCACCTAACAACAACAACAACAAATGCAAACAGCTGAGTGAGCCCAAATAGGGCAAATCCAAAAAACTTATGCTGAGATAAATCACAGTAAAAATCTTGGATCTAAAGGCAAAGAAGAAAAATTTAAACAATAAGAGAAAAATACACCTTATCTACAGAGGGTAAACAATTCCTTTGTCAGCAGGCTTCCTGTTAGAATCCACAGACACCAGATGGATAGACTCTGCACAATATTTTTCCAGTGCTGTAGGAAATAACCAGAAACCTATATTCAGTGGAAGTATTCTTTGGAAACTAATAGAAAGTGTGGCCATTCTCAGATGAAAGAAAACTAAGAGAATTTGTTGACAGTAGATCTGTCCTAAAAGAAGTCTAAAGAAAGTTGGATAAATAGGGCAAAAAAGTAAGAGAGTATCAGCAAAGAAGAACACAGCATTCAAAAGTATGGATAAGTAAAATGGACTTTTCTTCTCCTCCTGACTTTCTAAATTATGTGTGACAATTGAAGCAAAAATTCTGTTAGACTCTGAATGTATTAAGTAGAGTATTAAATAGCTATAGAAGAAATAGTTAAGAAAATTCTGTAATAAATGGTCATGGTAAAGTGACATGAAAGGTGATAATGTTTCCAGACTTCACTCAAACTATAAAATGATGACATCAGTAGACTGATAAGTTAGGTGCATAAAATATAAAGCAACCACCACTAAGAGGTTACATATTAAGATACACACAAAACCATTAGATTAATCAAAACAAAATTCTTAAGAATATTTACATAAACCATGGAAAGGCAGAAATAAGAGAGAATGAAGAGAAAAAATAATTTTTAAATTGAACAGTTTAATCCTAACATACCAATAATTATATTAAATGGAAATGGCCTAAATATACAAATTGGGAATAAATTTGCAGAGTGGGTTTTAAAATATGGGCCAATTCTAAACTACCACCTAAAAGACAGTGACTTCAAATACCAGGGGTTCCAAAAGATGTATACACATTTTAAGAGATTTTATCTATGTATTATTTTTCTAAGTTGAATTACAGTAGCAATATGTAGTATGACATTCATGGTATGTGAGACAGGAGATAGCAGAACAAGCATATAACATATTCTTTAAAGCAGAAAAATGGGAAGTTTTTGTCCCAAGATATGTATACATTTCTTGGCATCCTCTGTGTAATGATGAAGGAAAGCTGAAAATAAATCATGGAAACAGACATGTCACAAAAATAGTAGTCAAAGGAAAGTAGGAGTGGCCCCATAAATATCAGATCAAGAAGGCTTCAGAACAACAGAAATTACCAGACACAGAAAGGAACATTATATAAAAGAGTCAATCCATCAAGAAGACATGGTAATACTAATATGCACCTAACAAACAACATAGCAGCAAAATAGGGGGAGCAAGCACTGGTAGCACTGAAAGAATAAGACAAATCCACAATTGTACTTGATGACTTCAACATTGCCCAATTAGTAGATAAGACATCAGCCAAGGGTGAAAATGAACTCAACAACATCACCAACCAATAGAATCAAATTAATAATTAATATTTATAGAGTGCTCCACACAGTAAGAGCAGAATACATTTTCTTTAAAAATATTCATGAATCATACACCAATATAAACCATTTCCTGGGCCACAGCAAGGCTCAGTTTACTTAAAAGAATTGAAATCATGCAGAGTGGGTCCTCTGATCACAATGAAATCAAAATAAAAATTAATAACAAACAAGGAATAGTAACATTTGCAAACATGGGTGCCACCGTTTGGACCTAGAATGTCCATGTGTAGCAGGCTTAGTTCCCAGTTTAGTACTATTGGGGGGTGAAGGAACCTTTAAGAGGCGGGGCCTAATGGGAGATGTTAGGTCCCAGAGGTGTACTGTTGAAAGGAATAATGGGGCCCAAATCTCTTCTTCCCCCTTTCACTTCCTGGTCATGAGATTAGCCTCAGCATAGGCCCAAAAACAATGAGGCCAATGGGTCATTGACTGAAACTTCCAAAACAGTGAGCCCAAACAGACTTTTTCTCTTTACAATTTGATTATCTCAGATATTTGTTTTAGTAATGGAAAGCTGACTAACAAAATGCAGAAATTAAACTTTACACTTCTAAACAATTCCATGGCTTGAATTCTCACAGGAAGCAATATGCTGAGCTGAATGAAAACAAACTGACAATATACTTTAATTAGTGAGACAAAAGTAAATTGGTGTGGAAAGGGATAGTACCCAATGTGTGCTGTACAAAAGAGAGAAACCATAATTGAGAATCCAAGCTCCCACCTCAAGAATCTAGAAAAAGACTAGAAAAATAAGCACAAAGAATGCCAAAGGAAGTAACCAATAAATACAAAAACATACATTGATGAAATTGGAAACACAAAACCAATTTTAAAATGATCAAGAAAGTGAGCAAATCTCTAGCAGAACTGGCTGAGAGAGAGAAAGACAAGGAAGGGGGGGAGAGGGCGAGAGAGAGAAAATACAAATAACCAAGCATCAGGAATGAACAGGATATATCACCATAAACACTGAAGACATCAAAATAACATCAAGGGGGTCTTGGGGTACAGCTCTATGATATAGCACTTGTCTAAAATGTGCACTGACCTTTAAATATACAGTCCAGTAGTAATAAGGTATATTCACATGGTTGTAGACTTGAAACTCTATACCCATTAAACCACTCCCTTTTTGCCTTTCCCCCAACACCACCATTTTTCTTTCTGCTTCATGAAATTAACTATTACATTATGTAAGTGGAATCATATAGTATTTTTCTTGCTGTGACTGTCTTATTTCACTTAGCACAATGTCCTGGAAGTTCATCTATGTTGTAGCATGTTGAGGTAGGACAGGAAGACGAAATGAAGGGGACGTGGGAAGAGACAGGAGCCTTCACCCCTGCTGGCTGATTTTTGAGAAAAAATCTCAAGCCCAGGCTGGCCTTGAACTCATTATCCTCTTGCATCAGCTTCCTGAGTGATGGGATTATAAGCATGTGCCACCACACCTATATCCTAAATTCAAAATTTTAATTAATAGGCATTCATTTTTATTTTCAATTTAATTACCAAAGCTCTGTGTAGAATTACTGTTAATTCTTTAAATTTTAGTAGAATTATCCAGGGCAGCCATATGGGCTCTTCTTTTTAGAATTAAAAAAATAAGATTTAAATTTCATTAGTATTTCCTGGCTATCCACATTGTTGATTGCACATTGAATGAATTGTGATAGTTTGTGTTTTTCAAGTTTTGTCAAAGTTGACAAATGTATGCCTGTAGTTGGAGGTTCAATAAGGCAAGAAAAGGAAATAGAATAAATATAGGTCAGAAGGAAGAAAGAATGCCACCCTTATTTGCAGATAGTGTAACTGTCTACATAAAAGATTCCAAAAGCTGGATGCTATGGGGCATGTCTGTAAACCTAGCAACAAAAGGCTGAGGCAGGAGGATTGTGAGTTCAATGTCAGAGGCAGCCTGCATAATATACCAAGACCCTGTCTCAAAAATAAGAAGTAAAAAAAAAAAATAGGCTAGGGTTGCAGCTCAGTGGTAGAGCACTTGCAAAGTATATATGAGGTTGTGGGTTCAAACCTCAAGTGCCACACACACACACACACACACACACACACACGATTCCAAAGAATTTACAACAAACTCCTAGAAGTAAAGATGTTTCACAAAGTCACAGGACACAAAGGAAGCATGAAAAAAAGGCAATGATAGTTATACATACTCATGATAAAATCATGTTGTTGTTGTTAGTTGCCCTTGAGTCGTGTCCAACTCACAGTGACCCTCATAGGGTTTTCAATGGCTGATTGTTTTGGGATTGCCTTGGGAGTGGATTGCCACATCCTTCTCCCATTTTTGCAGTGCCGGGAATCAAACCTGGAACCTCAGAGACTGCAGAGAAGCACTCTACCAACAGAGCTAAATCCCAGCCCTAATAAAATCATAGATACCATAATTTAAAATTTAATACTGTTTACAATTGTTCAGAAATATGACATGTCTAGCTGGAAAGCTAACATAGCATAAACAGGTCTTAGGCACTTAAAACTACATAATACTGATGAAAGAAGATCTAAGTAAATAGAGAGACATACCATGTTCATGGATTGTAAGGTCAAGTATAATAAAGAAGTCATTTCTCCCTAAACTGATATAAAGAATTTAATACAATTCTCATCTAAATCCTACCAGGAGAATTCACACATATAGACAAGACTATTCTAAAGTATCACACACACAAACACACACACACACATAAGAAGTAGAAAAATTAAAACAATCTTTTTTATCATCCTTGGTAATTGAATCCAGGGCCTCATGCATGGTAGGCAAGTGCTCTACCACTGAGTCACACCCCCAGCTCCACTTTTTATTATTTATTTTGAGATGGGATCTCACTAAGTTGTGTTGACTGTCTCTGGCCTCAAATCTGCAATCCTCCTGCTTCAATCTCCTGATTCACTGGGATTACAGGCATGTACCACAGCATTCAGCTTAATTAAAACAATTTTGAAAAAGAAGACTAAAGTAGGATGAGTCAATCTACCTAATTTCAAGACATATTATTTAGTTATAGGAACCAAGACTCTGTGGTATTGGCAAAGTGAAAGATATATAAATCAATGGAACCAAAACTTCAGAATTATACCCACACAAATATGCCCCATGTTTTGAACAAAGACCTTTAATACAAAAGCAATTCAATGAAGTAAATAATATAGAGCAAAGATACACTTTTCAGTGCATGGTATAGGAACAAGTGGATATAGGCAAAAGAATATGAACATTTACCTAAACCTTACACCTCATACAAAAATTAATTCCAAATGAATCATTGACTTAAATGTAAAACACAAGACTATAAAACTTTTAGGGAAACAGAGGAGAAAAATATTGGAATCTAGTGTTAGAGAAAGATTTCTTGGATGCCAAAAGTATGTCTGATCCACAAAAAAATAAAGAAATAAATTGGACTTCATCAAAATTACAAATTTTGTTCTGTGAAAGATAATGAGGAAACAACCTTCTATAGATAGGGAGAATGAATTTGCATACTCTATCAAAAAAAAGCACAAGTATCTATGTAAAGAACTCTGAAAACTCAACAGCAAATAAACAAATAATCCAATTAGAAAGCATTTGAAAGACATGAAGAGACATTTCACTGAAAAGAATATACAGATGGCAAATAATCACGTGGAAATGTGTTCACTATCTTTAACCATTAGGGAAATGCAAATTAAAACTGAAAAGAGATATTACTACACACCATAGTGAATGGCTAAAATAAATAATAGTGACAACATCAAATGCTGAAAAGGATGTGGAAAACCCAGACTATTCCTACATTGCTGAAGGGAATGTAAAATGATATAGCCACTCTGGAATACAGCTTGGCAACTTCTTTAAAAAACTAAACATCCCACAACCAGATTTGCGTTCCTAGATATTAGTCCCAGAGAAACAGAAATTTATGTTTACTGAAAAACCTGTACATAAATGTGTGTAGCAACTTTATTTGCAATAATCAAAGCCTGGAAATACCCTAGATGTCCTTCAATGGGTGAAAGAGTGGTATAGCTATAAGAGAAAATACCAGTCAGCAATGGAAAGAAACAAGCTGTTGATAAATGCAAAAACGTAGCTGAATTTCTGGATAATTATACTGAGTGTAAAAAGGCCATCAAAAAAGGTTACATATGTATGTTTTCATTGATATATTTGAAATGACAAAATTATAGAAATGGGAGCCAAATAGTGGTTGCCAAGCAATTTCACCCCCATATGTCTGTCAGCTTCTCATGCTGTGGGGGGTTGCGTGTTGCTGTGATGCTGAAAGCTTTGGTATTTTGAAAAAGCAGCCTGGCCACCCATGGTGGAAAGGTTTCACCTAAGCTTCCAAACTAAGACAGACTAAGGAGAAGGACCCAAGAGCCCATTCCTGAAGCAATTAGCCATTGAAAACCTTATGAATAGCAGAGAAGTACTGTCAAATGTAGTGCCAGAAAATGAGCCCCCAGGCTGGAAGACATTCAACAAAGGACTGGGGAAGAGTTGTCTCCTCAAAGTAGAGTTGACCTTAATGACAACAGTGGAGCAAAGCCCTTGAGACCTTCATTTGCTGATGTGGCATGACTCAAAATAAGAAGAAACATACTAGCCACAACAATGGACTCAAATATAAAAAGATCACATGCATGGTACAGTGTCAGGTAGTTTTTCATTCTGTTGTACATAGGATCACTATGAGTTGGATCCAACTCGTGGCACTCAACAAGCAAGCAATTTTACAAGATGGGAGGTGGAAGCTGGAGATACATGTATGTGACTGTAAAACACAACAGGAGACATCCTGTGGGGCTGGAACCATTCTCTGTCTGGACTGCTCCAGTGTCAATATCCTGGGTTTAATGTTGTTCTCTAATGTTGCAAGACATTACCATTGGGTGAAACTGGAAGAAGGGTACATGGATCTCTCTGAGGACATGTCAAGCTATTATCTCAAAAAAAGGTTCATTAGAAAACTGTACTTGTGAGTTTATGTATCTGTATACCGAGGTTGGCTACCAGACTTGTGCCTCAATGAACAGTTCTCACTACCCTCACATGCTTGGATTTCTGAGGATCAGATTTCAATCATGCTAGATCTCACAAGGGCCACTAGACAGTGAAGCCCATTGAGACTTCCAAAGATCTCCAAACTTACTTGCCATATTGGTTACCATTTTCAAAGTTCTGTAAGCTCTAACATCATTTCAAACACAGTTCAAAGCCCACCTCTAGAAACTCTGCTCATCTACCTGATGCTCACTGATTCCACTTCTCTGAACAGCTCCAGCATTCCTTCCTTCCATACAGGTGCCTGTCCAGGGTAATGGCCAAAGCCCCATGAGGTGGGGAAGCACTTCAAACAAGCTAGTGCAAACAGAGAGGTGCTGCAAGGGGAAAATACACCCCAGATTTTGAGCTTAGCAAAAAAAAAAAATCTAAATTACTTTATTAATTTTAACATTGGTTTCATGTTAAAATAATAATATTCTGGATATATTAGGTTAACCCAGTAATGCACAGTGACTTATATATAGGAGAGTAAGTCAGTCATAAGGAAATGTTCATGACACTGTAGTTTCCATTAGACTAAATGTAAAAGCAAGCATCTGGCAGAAGATAAGGTTGAGATATAGTGTGATAGCATGTACATGCACACAAGGCTGATATAAATTCTCAGAAATAATAATTAGTGAATCCATTACTATCCTATAAACAGTGTGCATTAAGGGTTAAATGAATAATAACAATAAAATGAATTTCAACTGTTTCTTTTACTGTTTAGTGTTGTTACCATAAAATGTGAAGTCACATTTGTAGCTCACATCATGCGTCCGTTGGACAGCTCTGACTCATTAAGCATCAGTCAGTATACATCACTGCAGTCCTTTCTTTGTTGTTGTTAGGTACCATCGAATAGGTGTCTGACTCATAGCAACCCTGTGTACAACAAACAAACAAACACTACTCTCAGTGCTTCTCTGCTATTCATAGGGTTTTCAATGGCTGATTGTTTTTTTGGCAGTGTGTTGCTGGTTCCTTCTCCCAAGCCTACAGCAGCTGGTGTTCCAAGGTGGTCTCCCATCCAAATTCTAACCAGGCTCAACTCTGTTTAGCTTCCAAGATTTGATGGGATCAGATGCCACAGTGGTATGGCTGCAGGCAGTCCTTTCTTTAGCAATCATTTAATAACCCCCTACTATTTACTAATATATGCCTGCAGCGGTAGCCCTGTGGCATCCAATCCCGTCAGATCTCGGAAGCTAAGCAGGGTCAGGCCTGGTTAGTACCTGGATGGGAGACCGCCTGGGAACACCAGAAGCTGTAGGCTTGGGAGAAGGACCTGGCAACCCCCTCCCAAAAATCAGTCTGCCATTGAAAACCCTATGAACAGCAGAGAAGCACTGACAATAGCGTTTCCCCTGTTGTACAGAGGGTCGCTATGAGTCGGATACCGACTCAACGGCACCTAACAACAACAACAACAATTTACTAATATATACTACATCCTGATGGCAGAGACTAAAGACTAACTTGCCTTTTTCAACCACCCTCCTGGCTTGCCTTGCCAAATTACAAAGACTGTAAAGCTAAGCTTCAATTCCCCTGAGTCCTTCCTAGCTAGATTCCATATGAAATCCAGCTTCTATTTTCATGCTGCATAGTGGGCAACTTAGAAGCGTAGGGAAGAAAAAGAAAGAAATAGTTGATTCTCCTGGCTGGCATGGTGGCATAGGGATCCAGTTTCCAGGGGCAGCTCTGTCTGGGGGTCTAGAATTTGATCCCAAGCACTATCAGTGACAAGCCATGGGCAGGGCTGCAGTGTGGCATCTGCAGATTGCCCTATATTGTGACTTCCCCTAGCTGGATTACTCTTCACTACATACTTTCTTGAGAGATGGCATCCTCACCTGGTTCTCAGACCCTCTAAGACCTTCCATAAACTGCAAATACACTTTAATATATTCCTTTATGCTCAAATATATCCAAGTAGATGGTGGGACCCATGGTTAATAATGCTGACCCAGCTCAGTTATCTGTCTTGTGAGGAAAAGGATTATTCCACCTCTTTTGAATGTATCACTTACATGATGTGCCCCATGTAATAATAAAGAGTTCAATACATAAATTCCATTAGTGACAACGATCGAAGTCATGTCAGATTCTGCTGCAGCGTAACAGTCATGGACTTCAAAGAATATTCATACATGCCTCATGTTACAGTGTGGATCTTGAATGTCCCCAGAAGCCCATGTGTTGACGGATTGGTCTCAGCTCATGGACCTATTGGAGGTCGTGGAACCTTCAGGAAGGTAGTGGAAGGAAGTTGAGTCATTTGAGGCATCCCCTTGAAAAGGATATTGAGACTCTGGTCCATCTCTGATTCTTTCTTTGATTCCTGGACAGCATGAGGTGAACAGGCCTCCTCTGCCACGTGTTCCTTCCCTGATACACTGTGCTGCCACAGGCCCAAAGGCTAGAGGGCTAAGCAACACTCGATTGACACCTCTGAAACCATGAGCCAAATAAGACTTTCCTCTTATTTCAAGTATTTTGTTACAGTGGCAGAAGCTGAGCAATAGACAGTGAAAAAGGTTTTCTTTCATAGGTCTCAAGTCCTGTGCTAAAGCAAGAGAATTTCACGTGGGTCACTGTGATATGTTGATGAAAAATTATAATTTTTAATTTTCTTTCCTTATATTTTATGTTTATACATATTACCAATAAGTCTTAATTTTTATGATCACTGAGTTTCTTTTCCCATGAAGGCCATTCATTCTACTAACTACTGCTAGTTGTCTATGCCCTAAATCCAAAAATCTGGGAATGATGTTCTTGTTACAGCATTTTGACTATGATTGTCTTTGTTTATTTGTTTGTGGTACTTGGGGGATGAATTGAGGGCTTCACTCATGCTTTGCAAGTGCTTTACCATTAAATTTTACCCTCAGCCCAATTTTTATTTTTTATTCTGAGACAGAGTCTCACTAAAATACACAGGCTGCCTCCAACTTGAACTTGAGATTCTCCTACCTCTGCCTCTGAGCACTGGGATTACAGGCATGTGCCACTGCACCCAGATGACTGAATTCTTATCTGGTGTCTGCTGGCACAGCCCATCCCCCACAGCTATGGACAGCCCCACAGACTCTGGCTGGATTTGTCAAGAATGCATATCCTGGCCTGAGGATGTAGTGCAGAGGTAGAGTGCTTGCCTAGCATGTGGAAGGCAGCGGGTTCAGTCTCTGGCACTGAAGAAAAAGAGGACTCCAAGGCCCTCATATTCTTTATTAAACTCATCTCTCTGGGCTATGTTTGCAATGAACAATGTTGAGGGATAGATCATGCCTCTATCTGGGTCACGGAGCAGCTTTGGAGGGATGTCCTCTTAGGGGCCTCTCCTGTAAACACAACTCACTCCATATCCAGGCACCCATCTGGGCTCTTTAACCGCTTTGGACTTAGAGGACAAGGGAAGCAGTGCCAATCATGCCATTTTCTGTGCTGAAATAAAGTCCTTTGCCCCCAACCCAAGAGTCTTGTATCTTCTATCAGGATACAAGCTTAGTAAGTGAGGTAAAATCAAATGCAAGATCCACCAACATCTGATATTGAAAAGTGACTGCGTTTGATTCTTTAATACTGAGAATACAATTTTCAGGCTCCATGGTAATAATCTCAATGTAATTCATAAGACTAGGCCACTTCTGAGTCACCAGGAATTATGGTTCTCTAATATAGATAATGGAAATGTTTTAAGATTTATTGTCAGAAAGCCTGTTTAATCTCCAGAATCTATTAAAATGTGATTGCATTTTATGCTAACTATTATTACCTTTTGTTCTGTTTAATTACCCAGGAAGAGTATTTATAGCTTAAACTTCTCATTCATTTTCAGCAGAAGAGCATTTGCAAACTGCAATTGAAATTTTTCCCTATCTCAGTTGCCACTCAGGCTTCAGAAGTGGCTGCCACCCAGCATCTCTCTTCATACCTGTTCATTCCGTAAACATTTATTATGGCCTGTGCTTCAGACGGCATTGTGCTGAAAGGCGTGGGAAGCAAGGGGCTGTTGGAGGCAGGGTTTCTGCTGTGAGTGGGAGCCACATATTCCACGCTGGTGTGCAGGGGAGAGAGGCTGGAGACACGTAACGAGGTGTCTCACGATGGGACACATAACCATGAGCTGGCACCATGGAACCAGTGGAAACAGAAAAGCTAAGCATGACTTCAGTGAGTTCAGGGATAGAGATGGGGGAGAAGAGGGAGGAGGGGAGCCTTTGGGAAGGGCCTGGTGAGAATGGGTGCCGTGAATGCTGATGTTACTGGCTGCGTGGATAGAGAAGGTGGTAAGGAGAGGAAACCATGTGTTCTGCTTCAGATGTGAGCATCTAAAGAAGTGAGAGACTGTGTCTTAATGCAGGGGAATTTGGGAAGGTCTAATGCGAGCTCAGGAGGGCTTGGGCTGAGTGAGGTGTGTTTGTGTACATGGTTCCTGGCATCATGAGGAGTGATTTTCCCCTGAGAGTGTTAATCAGAAGTTCAGTAGCTAAGAACAGAACCTTACAGGTATCCCCCAGACTCTAAAGGGCAGACATCAGGAAGGGTGAAAGAGAGGGCACAGAAAAGTTAAAGAAGATTCCTGAGGAAGATCACTGGTGAGTGACTTGCATCTCCAAAGAGAAAAAAGACCTACACAGGTACAGGACCACACAGGTGAGGGACTGAGCTAGAGGCCAGGAGCCACTCAGGGGCACCTGGTGATTCTGGCTAACTCCAAAGGAGCCTCCCATTTCTTCCTTTTAGTCTGTAGTGACATGACCTACATGTCCTGGGCCAGGCTGGAGCCCTTAGCAATAGACATCACAACAACCAAGAACTGAAGGTGGAAGGGAGGAAACAGTGGGAGCACATGGTAGGAATGGAGTGATGCTTTGGGATCACCTTAACTCAGGTGTGGCCTGGGGAAAAAAGCAGCCATGTAAATGAATACAACAGCAAAAGGCCTATCCTGAGAAAGAAGTTCATAGCGCTACAACGCACTCCTCTGAGCAATTATGCAGCATTTCAGGACCAAGTGGTCATGACTGGACCACACTGCTCCCCATATAAAAGATCCTGGTGTCTCCATGTGCTATGGTTTGAATCTAAAATGGCCCCCAAAGGTCATGTGCTTAAATGCTGGGTCCCCAGGTAGTAGCACCCTTTGTGGAATCTGTGGAACTGTGGGAGGTGGGACACAGATTGTAGAAGTAGGTTACTGGGACTGGCTTTTGGAGGTTTTACCCAGACCCCCATTGCAGTAATGTCTGTTGCTGCTTCCTGATGCCAGGATGTGAAGAAGTCCCCCACCACAGGCCCTGCAGCCAGATGCGCCCCTTCACCTACCTGCTACTATGGACTGAAATCCTCTGAATCTTGAGCAAAAAAAAAATCTTTCCTCCCCTGTTAGGTGACCTCAAGTCTCTGGTTGAACTCATAGCAGCCCTATGTACAACAGACAAAACACTATTGTCAGTGCTTCTCTGCTATTCACAGAGTTTTCAATGACTGATTGTTTTTTGGGAGTGGGTTGCCAGGTCCTTCTCCCAAGCCTACAGCACTTGGTATTCCCAGGAGGTCTCCCATCCAAGTAGTAACCAAGCCCCACCCTGCTTAGCTTCCAACATTTGATGGAATCAGACACCACAGTGATACAACTGCAGGCTTCCTCACCTAAGCAGTTTCTATCAGGTAAATGCCAGTAAATACAAGTGGTTGGTTTTTATTCACAATCCCACACCTCTTTGATGTGTCACTGTCCCTCGGGGCCACTATGGAGACCCTGGTGGTGGGCATCATCTGCTCAGATCCTGGAGTCGACACAATAAAGAAAAGCTCAGAAGCAAAGTGCAGAGTGGAGCACTGCCAGAATTTTCCCTGGCTCTCATACCATGCATAAACTGTCTTTTCACCATAGCTCCAGTTTACAGTGAAAATTCAACAGATCCTGTCCTCTTCTCCTAGTCTGAAGTCAGGTCCAGAGTGGGAGTAGCACTCCCAGGTCACGTGCACTGAAATTCTTCACCCCAAACACTCAGATGGCCAAGGACCAGGGAGGGAACACAGCAGGGAAGCAACTGAAGAGTTTAGTCAGATGGGGAGGAGGGAGGTAGAGAGATGAGTCCAGGGTCCCAGAATATGGGGTAGCCGGCAGATATCAGGAGGTACCTTGAGCCCTGGAACCGGGAACATGGGACTAAAGAGCTCTCCGAATTCCTGCCCCAGGTTCAGCTGAGTCCTGTGCATGGAGCGGGTAGCGCTGTAGTCCTCCCTCTAGTGGCGGCACAGGGCACTGCACCGCAGTGGAAGATCTGCCACCGCAAGAGGCGTGGTTTCCTAGGAGCCAAGGCCAGGAAGTTAAGAACAGGTGCAGAAAGATGCAGAAAGGGCAGTGGAGAGTGCCTGGGCTACCTTTTGAAATTTGATCAGCAGCAAGTCTTACACACAGAGAGGGAGCAAAACACCCTTATCCTCCCTTCTCCACCTTGTTCCCTGGCCCAGAAGGAATTCAACTGAAGTCATGAGGAAAAAAATACAATTTTAACTAAAGACAAAATCAGAAAGATCTAAAGCCCTTCAGTATCTAAACTGCGTCTACCAGCCTAGTAGACTATGAAGCCTCATGTCTCTGGTTTGGTGGGCCTGGCAGCCAGTCCCATAGGACCTGGGGGTGCTGCAGATGGTCTTAGCTGAGTGCATGGTACAATGGCTGGAAAGCAAATACTACAAAGAGGTGATGACCTGATAAGCAGCCAAAAGCAAAGTCAAAAGGCATGTTCTAACTACGATGACAATCAAGCAGCTAGATGAGCAATGGGGCAAGATACAGAGCTGGAGTGGAGACAAAGGAACGAAGGGAGAACATGACAACACTGGAGAGGAGAGGCATCATGGCATTGAGACTAAAATAGCACCGAAGGAACAACCTCCCTTGCCAATACACTATGGGAAATCCTTTCAGCAACTGGTTAGAAAAACTCACTATTTTACTGACTTGGTTGAAAACTAACCAAGCCCAAATCAAGGCAAGTGACAATAGTCCAAAAAAAAAAAAAAAAAAAAAGCCTCTACTGAATTAAGGAGTTATTAGCATTTTGCTTTTTTCCTTATTTTCTTCAGTTCATATGGGTGAAAAAATAATATTTAACATCTGCATAGCAGCACTTGACTATTGTGGTATATTAAGAATCACCCAAGCTGTGCATCACGGCACACATCTGTAATCCCAGCACTTTGGGAGGCAGAGGCAACAGGATCACAAGTTCAAGGACATAGGTAACCTGGGTAACTTTGCAAGACCCTGACACAAAATGAAAAGTAAAAAAAAAAAAAGGAATCTGGGGATGCAATTCAGTAGTAGAGTACTTGTGAATTATGTGCAAAGCTCTGGGTTCAGCCCTTCAGTACTGAAAAATAAAAAAAAAGAATCACCCAAATATGAAATGTAATAAGAGAAGCCAATCACATCCACAGGGCTGGGATTTAGCTCAGTGGATAGAGCGCTGCGCTGCAATCTCTGAGGTCCCGAGTTCGATTCCCAGCACCAAAAAAATGGGAGAAGGACGTGGCAATCCACTCCCAAGGCAATCCTGACACAATCAACCCTTGAAACCCATATGAGGGTCGCTATGAGTCAGATACTGACTCGATGGCACCTAACAACAACAACAATCACATACACACACAAACACATACACATCTGCACACAGGCACACATGCAGACCCAGTTGCATCCACATACACACATGCACGACCACACATACACACTCGTGCAGTCCCTGACCCACTCTGAGAGAGATCTCTGTTACATTGTAGGGAGAGTTCCCTTTCTAATGCACAGAACTTTATTTGATGGGTAAAAATGATAACATTTCTTTTTATACATTTTCCCACAATTGCTATACTTACTTTATTACCAAAAAAGGAATAAATGTAATATATAATCACATAAGAGTTGTTTTATATGGATTACATTTAGATTGGATATTAAAAGCCTAAAAAACAAAAGTCCATTTCATAGGAGCATGACAAATTTTGCCATAAATGTATTATTTCCTCACAGAAAGTATCTCACAAACCCAAAACATGTGATCCTTATAGCAATCTGTGCTCACACAATATTGTTTATTGTTAATATAAAAATCAGTAGGATTCATATGCTATTATTATACATATTGCCCCACATGTCTGTCAGCTTGTTGTGCTGTGGGGGCTTGTGTGTTGCTGTGATGATGAAAGCTGTGCCACTGGTATTTCAGATATCAGGAGAGCCACCCATGGTGGACAGATTTCAGCTGAGCTTCCAAACTAAGACAGACCAGGGAGAAGGGCTCAGCAGCTCACTCCCAAAACAATTGTGTTTGTTGTTAGGTATCCTCAAGCTAGGTCCAACTCATAACAACCCTGTGTACAAACAGAGTGAAATGCTCCCCGATTCTGTGCTAGGCACAGGATCCTCCTTATGTTATGCTCATTGTTTCAGATACTGTCATTCCATCTAGTTGAAAGTTTTCCTTTTTTTTTTCATTGACCCGCGAATCCCAAGCATGATGTCCCAGGGATTGGTCCCTCCTGACATGTCAAATACATAAGATGCAGTCCAGCCATCCTAGCTTCCATGGAGCACTCTGATTGCACTTCTTCTAGGGCAGATCTGTTGATTCTTTTGGCAATCCATGGTATATACAATATTTGTCTCCAGCACCATAATTCAAAAGCATCAATTCTCCTGTGTCCGTTATTCAACGTCCATCTTTCACAACCATATAATGTGACTGAAAATACCATGGCATAATACAGGCTCACCTTCGTCTTCAATGTGACATCTTTACTTTTCAGCACTTTAAGGAGGTTTTTTGCAACAACTTTTCCCAATGCAATATGTCTTTGATTTCTTCAGTGCTGCTTCTTTGGGTGTTGATTATAGACCCAAGTAAAACAAAATCTTGGACAACCTTAATCTTTTCTCCATTTATCATGAAGCTGCATACTGACCCAGTTGTAAGGATTTTTGTTTTGCTGATGTTGAAGCACAATCCATACTGAAGGCTGTGTTCTTTGATCTTTATCAATAAATGTTTCAAATCCTCTTCACTCTCAGTAAGCAGAATTCTGTTATCTGTATAAGGCAGGTCGTTAATGAGTCTTTCTCCAATCTTGATGTCATTGTTCTTCTTCATAAAGACCAGCTTCTCAGATTGTTTGCTTAGCATAGAGATTGAAGAAGTACGGTTAAATGATATAGCCCTGACCCACACCATTCTTGACTTTCAACCAGGCAATGTTTCCTTGTTCTGTTCAAACAACTGCCTCCCCATCCTTGTTTAGGGAGTAGGTTAACCAGGTCCTTCTCCCTAGTCTGTCTTAGTCTGGAAGCTCAGGTGAAACCTGTCCACAATGGGTGGCCCTGCTGGTATCTGTAATACTGGTGGCATAGCTTTCAGCATCACAGCAACACGCAAGCCCCACAGTATGACAAACTGACAGACATGTAAGGGCCTGAAACAATTCAAGAGGCAACTGAGGAAGAGTTGCCTCCTCAAAGGAGTGTCGAACTTAATCATGGGAATGGAGTAAAGCCCCTGGGACGCTCTTTTGCTGGTGTGGCATGAATCACAATGAGAAGAAACACAGTGACTGCAACTATGGGCTCAAACATTAAAAAACCATGTATATCTTGTTCTGTCATACATAGGATCACTGAGTTGGAACTGACTCGATGGCACCTAATAACAACATTTTAAATATATATGTTGTTGTTGTTGTTGTTAGGTGTCATCGAGTCGGTATCTGACTCATAGCGACCCTCATAGGGTTTTCAATGGCTGACTGTTTCGGGATTGCCTTGGGAGTGGATTGCCAGGCCCTTCTCCCATAAATATATATATTCCATCTAAAATAACAAATTCTATATAATTGAACATAGACAGGCCTTAGAAACAATGGAATAAATTGTTACTCTGATTAATGCATAAGAAACATTTCCAAGTTCTGAGAGGCAGAGAATGGAACATTCGCTGGGAGGCTGTGTGGGAGCTTTCAAAGGACAACACTGATTCAAAGATGTTGAATGTGGACTCTGCCCTTTATCATCTGTGATCTTGTTCATGTGAGCTCTTCTGAGATCTGCTCACACACACACAATGAGGACAGATAAAATAATTTCCCTGGGGTATTATAAGGATGATACAATAAAATGTGCATATAGTGCCACAGATAAGATCCAGCACTTTGAATAAATGTTCACTCCTTCCTTTTACTAGTTGAATAAAAAGGTAGAGGAGAGGGATTCTTTCATTTCTGCTGAGGATTTAACAAGGCCCAAACTCTGCAGGCCCTGCATTTCTAAACTTGAAACAATGCATTGCTAAGAATTTAGTCCTGGTGCTCAGAGCAGCTGCTATCTGATCTTGTGAAGCCCTCTGAGCAAAGGCTGGCTCCCCAGGGCATCCAAAAAGCCCCAAATCCTGGTTGCCCCACGAGTATGGAAGTCACATTCTGGCTTGTCCACATGAAAACACAGAATGACACCAGATATCTTCATCAGTTTTGGTCAAGTCAAGAAGTGTAAAACCAGGTGTGGTGGCACACAGTTGTAATCCCAGCACTGGGATTACAGAAGGATCTGAAGTCACAGGACAGCCTATACCATGAGACTCTGTCTCAAGAGGAAGGAGGAGGAAGAGGAGAAGAAGGAGAAGTTGTTGGAGGAAGAAAAGAAGAAAAAGAAATAATGACGGTCACTGTAGGCTTCCCATATCCTATTTCCAAGGCCATACAATGCACCCTGAATAGTTAATGTCTCATGTTTGTTTTGATCATTTTTAATACCCTATAAATATTATGACTGTTTGTATGAATGTCATACCTATTTGACTGAACCATTTAAACTAATCCCAATCAAACAATTGGAGTCAGATCCATCTCAAGTAAACTTTCTCAGGGGACAAATTTGGACTGAAACAATGACAATTATTTTTGTGTATGATAAGCATTTGACAATAAGTATTCATAAACACTACCATATACATTTTTCTCTAGAAAATAAGATATCAGTTTTGAATGTAAAATAGTTTACTTACACTTCTTTGAGAAAAAGAGTTTTGTTTCAGAGTGTGTTGTTGTTGTTTTTTCCTCCTTCAATAGATTATTTTTTCCATACTCAGGAGCTGAACCCAAGGCCTCATATATACTTTGCCAATGCTGCACCACTGAACTGCTTTCCCAGCCCCTTCTCCTTTTTTTTTTTTTTTTTTTTTTTAATCTTGAGGCAGGGTATCGCTAAATTATGGCCTCAAACTTGGGATCCTCCTGCATCTGCCTCCCAAGTAGCTGGGATTACAGGTATGTGCCACAGTGGCTGGCTTTCAGCACCTTCTTATTATAAGGTGAGTGTAATTTAAAATTTCTCTAAAATTCTAAAGAGACTGACAACGTTGACAAGTGTTGACAAGTCTGTTTAATCAACACTGACATAAATTGACATGAGCAGTAATTGGAAAACAGTTGCTGAATGTAGAAATGATAAATGAGGTGATGCATATGCCAGTTACCCTCATCTGATCATTACTCATTGGATATGTGTATTGAAGGGCTGGGGTTTAGCTCAGTTGGTAGGGTGCTGCTCTGCACTCTCTGGGGTCTTGGGTTGGATCCCCAGCACCAAAAAAAATGGGAGAAAGACCTGGCAACCCACTCCTGAAACAATCCCAGAACTATCAGCCATTGAAAACCTTACAAATAGCACAGAAGCACCAACATAGTGCTGGGCATGGCAGTGTTGGGGGAGCATTTCATTCTGTTGTCCACAGGGTTTCTAGGAGTCAGACCCAACTGGAAGGCGCCTAATAACAACAACATGTATTGGAATATCACATTGTATCCTATAAATATTTTTAATTAATCTATAAATCAATAAATAAGAATGCTCATCTCCCATCTGTAAAATGGGGCTCCTATTACTAATGCTACATGTTATTCATATAATTAAACTTTATTACATGTCTAAGAACATAGTGCAGCATTGTAATACAGTCAGTCTCCTCAATTCTACCCAAGATACAGTAAAATACCACAGGGGTAAAATTTAGTGAGCTGTGACTCCAGTGCTATTTGGGAAGAGGACTGTCACAGGAACAAGTATGGCTGAGCAATGGGATGTCCTTCATCACAATTTCTGTCAATGTTCTTATAGGTACAAAAGACTAACTAAGCTAATTAAAGATCCAACCAAGCCAGTTAGGTAAAAGGGAATTTTCCTGGAATTTTCCAAAACCTTAAGAAAAGCAAGCGCAGAGGGATTGTTTGTGTTGCCACCAGGGGTTCCTGTCCAGCTCTTATTCTGATTTTCTGTCTGATGCCTTCATTCTTTCTTCTACATGGCCACAATTATAAATATGGCACCAAGAAAAACCAGAATGAACCCTGAGGTGTTGGGTTGGAAAAAAATAAAGGTATCATATCAGTCTAACTATTTTTCATAGCCTGCAGCTGTACCACTGTGGTACCCAATCCCATCAGATCTCAGAAGCTAAGCAGGGTTGGACCTTGGATGGGAGACCACCTGGGAACACCAGGTGCTAGAAGCTTGGAAGAAGGACCTGATAGCCCCCTCTGAAAACAATCAGCCACTGAAAACTATGAGTAGCAGAAAAGCACTGACATAGTGCCAGGCATGGCATGGTATCAGGGGGTGTTTCACTCTCTTGTACACAGGTTCACTATAAATCAGATCTAAATTGACAGCACCTAATAACAATAACAAATTTTTCATAGGTACATAAAGATAAATGGGTGTTGGTGTATGTATGGCCTCATAAATTAAATATTAATTACAATGAAAAAAATTGGAATTTTACAATGAAGAAATCTGCAGGCACTGCAACAACACAGCCTTCTGGTGCTTCAAAAAGAGGACAACGGCCCTCTTCCAGTTCCTCCAAAAAATATGTACCCCAGATCTAAATACAAGGAAGCATCAGACAGATCCAAGTGGAAAGAATTTCTGGAGAATAAGTGACTTGTTCTCTTCAAAAATGGCAATTATGAAACTGAGTGTAGTGGCACACACCTGTAATTCCAGCACTCAGGAGGCTGAGGGAGGAGGATCAACACGAGTTCAAGGCCAGCTTGGCTACACAGCAAGATTCTGACGAAAGAAAGAAAAGAAAGAAATAGAAAGATATAGAGAGAGAAAGAAAGAAAGAGAAAGAGAGACAGGAAGGAAGCAGAAAGAAGGAGGGAAGGAGGAAAGGAAAGGAAAGGAAAGGAAAGGGAAAGGAAAGAAAGAGAAAAATGGCAATTGTTAAAGACAAAGGGTGAGAAACTGTTGCAGATTAAGAATATAGATAGCTAGGAATGGTGGCATAGGATCTCCAGTTCCAAGCCAGCCTGGGTCACATAGCAAGACTGTCTCAAAAACTTAAAATTAATTTAAAAATCATGGAGAAGAATTCCAGAATTAAGATGGCAATGTATTAGAAATATTTAATTTCTCAGGCTGCTCTGTGTTGACATACTTAGTCTAAGATTTCCACACATGTTAAAGCAGTAGTGATGGCCCTACACTAGGTGTGCATTGAAGTCTCACAGGAGCCTTCAGAAACTATTTTCACTGGTAGCCATGCTACATCGGATGAATTAAAATCTTTGAGGGGGAGGATTTATTTATTTATTTATTTATTTATTTATTTAAGGTGTTTTGAGACAGGGTCTCACTCTATAGCCAGGCTGGTCTCTAACTCAGGATCTTCCTCCCTCAGCCTCCCTGCTGCTCTCTTATGGGTATGCGTCACCACAGCCCACTTTTTGCTTTGTTTGTGTGTTTGTTTGAGACAAGATCTCATTATGTAGCCCAGGCTGGCCTGGAATTTGCTACCCTCCTGCCTCAGGCTCCTTATCACTGGGGTTACTACGGGGCACCTCCATGCCCAGCTTGAGAATTTCTGTTTAACAATTTAAAAGGGAAGTATAAAATATATTCAAAATTCAAATATATTTTATCTAAGACTAGAAAATATATATATCTCAAAGCAGTCAAGTGTAGTGGCAAATGCCTGAAATCCCAGAGATTCAGGAGGCCAAAGCAGGAGGATCATGAGTTTGAGGCCAGAGATAGTCTGCATAACTTAGCAAGACCCTGACTCAAAAATAAAAAAATTAAAAGTGGTCTGGGGGTGCAGCCCAGTAATAGATCACTTGCAAAGTATGTGCAAAGCCCTGGGTTCAACCCCCACATACCACACACAAAAAAAATAATATAAAAATAATAAAGTTTTAAAAAATAATAAAATTTTAAAAAACAATAAAGCAAACACCTGCCACCCATCCCCTGGCTCCCATTTGGTAGGCACTCAGACATTTTTAAATGAATGAGTTAATTAAACGATGCAGATTTTATGTTTTCAGAACCGTGGTTCAAAGCCAAATGTGCAGATGTGTTACCTGGGAAGTTTGATAGGATGCACACTCTGAGTGAGCTGGTCCAAGGTTTGGCTGGAATTTCTGTATCTAAACAGGTGATGCCAGGCTGCTCCTCCTTGGGGGAGCCTCTGATTACCAAAGTTGCAAGGGACCTTTTCTGTGGCATTGAATAGAAACTGCTAAGAGTGGCTCTAGGGCCACCGGGGTGGGTTAACTTTTGACTTATCGAAAATGAATGAGAACTGCTAAGAATTAATACAGTAGTGTGGCCCCTACACCCTGGCCCATTGCTGATGAGCTTACTCCCAGCCCAGGACCTTCACGGGGAGTCTCTTCCACCTCCCTTAGGTGACCTCCATTTCACCAGTCAAAATTTACATTTGACCCAACCCTAGCCACTCAATCACACCTTCTCTGCCTTATACTTTCCTTCTGCCTTCACCCCTCACTTTTTCCCTTTGTTGTTGTTGTTAGGTGCCGTCAAGTTGGTATCCGACTCATAGTAACCGTCTGTACAACAGGGGAAACACTATTGTCAGTGTTTCTCTGCTGTTCATAGAGTTTTCAATGGCAGATTGATTTTTTGGGGGGAGGGGGTTGCCAGGTCCTTTCCCAAGCCTACAGCTTCTGGTGTTCCCAGGCGGTCTCCCATTCAGGTACTAACCAGGCCCGACCCTGCTTAGCTTCCGAGATCTGACGGGATCAGATGCCACAGGGCTACGGCTGCAGGCCACTTTTTCCCTAGGGTGGAAGAATAAGAGAGAGGGAAAAAAAAAAACTTGTAGATCACGTCCCCTCTTCCCACACACAGTCACTGCTGACATCTCAGGACTCTCTGATGACAGATGCAAAGCAAGGTGGCCTGGCAATGGCTGAACCAAAACATCACCTCAGTGATGTGTCAGCTCTGTCCAATCATGAGGAAGCGTTGGCTACTGTCTCTACTGTTCAAAATGTCCAGATCATGGGCAACAAGGAGAATGTGAAGAACAGCCTCAGACTGATGGAAGACAGTGGCTAAATGCAGTATGAGGTCCTGAGTGCTGATCTTGCAGAGAGATAATCACAGGGAACATCCTCGGGGCAGCTGGAGATAGGAGACTGAGGTCTCTGGATTGAAGGAACACTCCGGCAGAGTTGGTGGATACTCCCGAGTCATGCAGGAGAATGTCCTTGTTTTTTATATAACACACATGGAAGTGTTTTAGGGGGAAAAAGAGAACCAATTCTGCAATTTGTCCGAAATGAGTCAGAACAATATGGAGTAATAGGACTGCGGGTTGGGGGAGGTGAGGAGACCTGTAAGGGTCTATAGAAATCCTTGGAACTATTTTGTCAACTTTTTTCAAAGTTTGAAAATATTTCAAAGCAAAGAGAGAAATTTTATATATATAATGTATATACGTATTATATACACATACATTTTGTTTATATCTAATGTATATATGTATGAATTATACATATACATACATTTTACTTATATCTATATAGTTGTGTTGTTGTTAGGTGCTGTCAAATTGGGTCCCACTCATAGATACCCTATGTACAGCAAAATAAAACAGTGCCCAGTCCTGTGCCAAGCATATAATCATTTTTATGTTTAAGCCCACTGTTGCAGACACTGTGTCAATCCTTCTAATTGAGGTCTTCATTTTTTTTGTTGGTCACTCCTGACAATATGTCCAAAATATGTAAGACACAGTATAGCCATCCTAGCTTTCAACAAGTACTCTGCTGGAACTATTTGTAGAACAGATCTTTTGGTTCTTTTGGCAGTCCAAGGTATATTCAATATTCATCTCCAGTACCATAATTCAAAAGCATCAATTCTTCTCCTGTCTCCTTTATTCTATGTCCAGCTTTCACAACCATATGATGCAACTGAAAATACCATGGCATGAGTCAGGCATACCTTTGTCTTCAATGTGACATCTTTACTTTTCAACACTTTAAAGAGGTCTTTTGCCACAGCTTTTCCAGATGTAATGCGTCTTTTAATTTCTTGACTGTTTCTTCCACAGGTGTTGATTATAGAACCAAGTAAAGCAAAATCTTGAGCAACCTCAATCTTTTCTCCATTCATCATGAAGTTGTGTACTTACTCAGTTGTAAGAGTTTTTATTTGGTTGATATTGAGGCACAATTCACATTGAAGGCTGTGTTCTTTGCTCTTCATCAGTAAATATTTCAAATCCTCTTCACTTTCAGCAAGCAAAGTTAGGCTATCTCCATATGGCAGATTGTTAATGAGTCTTCCTTCAATCAAGATGCCACGTTCTTCTTCATGAAGTACAGTTTCTCAGATTATTTGCTCACCATAGAGATTAAGGAGGTATAGTGAAAGGATACAGCCCTGATGCGCACCTTTCTTCACTTTAAAACAGGCAGTGTTTCCTTGTTCTGTATGAACAACTACCTCATGGCCCATGTACAGATTCCTCATGAGTACAATGAAGTGCTCTGGTATTCCCATTCTTCACGGTGTTACCCATAATTTTTTGTGATCCACACAGTCAAAAGCCTTTGCATAGTTGATAAAATATAGATAGACATCTTTTTGGTATTCTCTGCTTTCTGTTAATATCCATCTGACATCAGCAATGATGTTCCTGGTTCCATCCCTCCTCTGAATCTGGCTTGATTTTCTGGCAGTTCCCTGTCTGCATACTGATGCAGTTGCTTTTGAATGATCGTTAGCAAAATTTTACTCATGTGTGGTATTAATGATATTATTCGGTAATTCCCACATTCAGTTGGATCCCCTTTTTTGGGAATGGGCACAAATATGGATCTCTTCCAGTCAGGTGGTGAGATAGCTGTTTCCCATACCTCTTGGCATTAAAATGTTAGCACCTCCAGGGCTGCATCTGTTTGTTGAAACATCTCGATCGGTAGTCTATTAATTCCTGGAGTCTTGTGTTTCACCAATTCCTTCATGGAAGCTTCCACTTCATCTTTCAGTACCATTGATTACTGATCATATGCAACCTCTTGAAATGGTTGGTCATCCACCAGTTCTTTTTGGTATAATGACTGTGTATTCCTTCCATCTTCTTTTGATGATTCCTATGTCATTTAATATTTTCCCTGTGGAATACTTCACTGTTGCCACTCAAGGCTTGAATTTTTTCTTTAATTCCTTAAGCTTGAGAAAAACAGAGCTTCTTCTTCCCTTTTGGTCTTCTATCTCCAGCTTTTTGCACATGTCATTATACTTGACTTTGCCTTCTTCAGCTGCTCTTTGAAATCTTCTGTTTAGTTCTTTAATTTCATGTCTTCCTTTTACTTTAGCTGCTTGACATTCAAGGGCAAGTTTCAGGATCTCTTTTGACATGTAATTTGGTCTTTTTTTTCCTATCTTTTTAATAATCTTTTGCTTTCCTATTGAATGATGCCCTTGATGTCATGCCACAACTCATCTGGTCTTCTATCATTAGCGTCTAATGCATTAAACCTATTCTTGATGTAACCTCTGACCTCAAGTGGGATACACTCAAGGTCATACCTTGGCTCTTATACACTTGTTCTAATTTTCTTCTGTTTCAGTTTGCATCTTTATATGAGCAGTTAATGGTCCAATCCACAATCAGCACTTAGTCTTGTTCTGGCATTTGATATTGAGTTTTTCCATTGTCTCTTTCCACAAATGTAGTCAATGTAGTTGGCTGTTGTATGCCCCATTTGGTGATTTCCATGTGTATAGTCACTATTTATGTTGGTGAAAAAATGTATTTGTAATGAAAATGTCATTAGTCTGAAAAAATTCTATCACACAATCTCTAGCATCGTTTCTGTCACCAAGGCCATCTTTTCCAACTACTGAACTGCCTTCTTTGCTTCCAACTTTTGCATTCCAGTCACTAGTAATTATTAGTATATCCTGACTGTGTGTTAGATCTATTTCAGATTGCAGAAGCTAGTAAAAATCTTCCCTATCTTCATTTGTGGCCTTAGTCATGGGTGCATAAATTTGAATAATGGTCATATTAACTGGCCTTCCTTACAGGCACATGGATATTTTTCTATCACTGGCACCATTGTACTTCAGGACAAATCTTGAGATGTCTTTTATTGATGTTGAATGCAACCCCATTTCTCTTTTTTTAAAAGTTTTTATTAGTAACTTTTAATGTACAACTTTATGATGTTTCCATGCATGCATTTCATTGTACATTGCCCACATTAACTTCACCCTGACATTCTCATGACCCTCCTTCCTCTTCCCCTCCCTCCCAAAATGGTCTCCTTTCTACTTGCATGTCTTTTTTGTGAGTATATCTACCAAAAATGTACATTCCAATTTTGCCCTTAAGGCAAGATATTTGGCATATTTTTTTTCTCCCATTACCCTTTCTTCTTGCCTCCTCCCTCTTTTCTTTAGTCCATTATCTTCCCCATTATCTTTCATAACCTGTATGTTTTAATAATGAATATGTATTGAAGTCTAACATCCACATATGAGAGAAAACATGCATTGTTTATCTTTTTGGGTCTGGCTTAATTTGCTTAAAATGATGATCTCTAGTTCCATTTATTTTCCAGCAAATGCCATAATTTTATCCTTCTTTGTAGCTGAAAAAAATTCCATGGTTTATATATACTACAATTTCCTTATTCACTCATCTGTTGATGGATACCTAAGTTGATTCCATATCTTGGTTACTGTGAATAACATTGCAATAAACATGGATGAACAGTATCTCTATAGTCCCATTTCTCTTTGTCATTCTAAGCACCATAGACCATATTATTATCTGATTCAAAATGGCCATGCCAGTCCATTTTAGCTCACTGGTACCTAGAATGTCAATATTTATGTGCTACATTTCCCTTTTGAAGATTTCTAATTTTCTTAGATTCATACTAGGTACATTCCACGTTCTATTTATGTATGGATATTTATAGTTATTCTTTCTCATTTTGAGTCATGCCACATCTACAAATGGAGGTCCCTGGGGCTTTACTCCATTTCCATCATTAATGTAGACTCTACTTTGAGGACATAATTCTTCCCCAGTCATCTTTTGAGTCCCCTGCAACCTGGGGATGGGGGGATGCTCATTTTCTGGCACTACATCTGACAGTGTTTCTCTGCTATTCATAGAATTTTCAAGGGTTATTTTTTGCGGGAGTGGTCTGCCAGGTCCTCCTTTCTAGTCTGTTTTAATCTGGAAGCTCAGCTGAAACCTGTCCACCATGGGTGACCCTGCTGATATCTGTAATACTGGTAGCATAATTTTCAGTATTATGGCAACATGCAAGCCCCCACAGTACGGCAAACTTATAGACATGTGGGGGAAATATATATGTATGTATATATATATATATATATATATATATATATGTTGTTTGTTGTTGTTAGGTGTAGGGAATTATCTGGACATCCCTGAGGTGGACCAGGAAGGTGCCAGGGCTGAGGCCCACTCAGTTCAGGCCAAGGTCTGAGCCCTTCCCAGATCCTGCTCTGTTTCTGCCACATATGGTTACCCTTAACCCTTAACCAAAGAGCCCACCTCTGGTGTGGCCTCTTTCAGCCTGTTTGGCCACCCAGAGCTATCCAACTAGTTACTAAGGAAAGCTCAGTGATTGGTCCAGCCTAACCCCCCATAAGTCATAAGTACACTTTCTCAAGCCCTCACATGGACACCTGCTCCTCCTGGCACGAGCCACTCTCCGAGTGGTTGCACCTTGGTCCACACCCACTAGGGGATATATAAGCAGACCACCAACTAGCCCAAGGGTCCTTTCTTTTCTTTCTTCCTGACCACCTTGACTCTTGTTGCTACATCCTACACCTGACTTCACCACTTCGATCATCCAGACCTTCAATCAAGCTGCAGAGAGGCAAGACTCCGAGGTCAAGAAAGAAGACTTCGAGCAAGCCAAGAAGAACTCTCAATCCCCTTGTGCCAGGGAGGAGGTGAGAGGAGATGATGACCGGCGAGAGGCAACATCACCAGACCTTTGGCATAGCCAGTGAGGACATCAGAGCTGTTTGTTACTCTGATACAGAGATGTTATCCCATCATAGCAGCAGTAACCTGTGCTGTCGGGTAGAAAGCATTAGGCTCTCCTGCAAAGGAGCAGCTTTAAAAAGATCATTTGTTTTATATAAGAAGGCTCCTGAGGTCCTTCTTGGCTCCACTGACCAGCTCTTGCCCATCCGCTAGGAGCCCCGAGCTTACTGGTGTTATGGTGAAGCCCTGTGATCTTTTGCCAGGCTGGATCAGACCCCAACAGTTAGGTGCCCTGCAGTTGGGTCCAACTCACAGCCACCTTCATAGGGTTTTCAATGGCTGATTATTTCTGGATTCCTTTGGGAATGGATTGCCAAGTCCTTCTCCCATGTTCATGGGTCTGGGGTCTGAACCCAGGTCCTCAGAGAGTGCGGACCAGCACTCTGCCAACTGAGCTAAACTCCATAAAATCATACATTTTATGTAATACATTTATATGTAATATAGAATTTACCCTTGAAATATAATTCCATTAATCAAAACAAATTGTTCTTTTTTTTGAAAAGAGATAATAAATTTTTTTTAATTCAAAGGTAGAATGAATAAGTAGATTTGTTACAACTATTCTTGTGAAACACTCTTTTAAAAAATATGACCAGTCCTTTGCAAACTTCAGACACATAGCTCAATTATGATGACCTAATTTTTTGGTGTCTATATCTCAAAGGTATACTATATTTTAATAAACTCTGTCTATACTCTCTACTATAAACAAAGTTTTGGTGGATAATGTACATGATTAGGCAGAAGTAGGCAAACTTACACTGGTACATTAACTATCAAATGCTCAGTCAGAATTCTGTTTGTGTCCCCCACTTCTTGATCGACTTCTGTTCCCATTTCATCTTCTACCATCTTGTGCACTTCCTGACCGACTCCCCTGTCAACTCTATCTAACTGACTGGCCACCAGATCAACCACCTTACCAGCCCAACCAGCTTGACTGGCCACTTGACCAGCCACTCCTTTGTCTAAAATTAGAAGATGTGTTTCCATCATAATATTCCTCAATTTCAGACAATTTGGCTGGTACTGAGTGGGTCCAGTCTGAATCATGCCACTCTGCCTGTAACCTTCCTGACTCAGTTGTGGGAACACCAAAAAAAAAATACCTACATTTCCTTTTAGGAAGCACATTCTGATAATTTGGGACACAGTATTACTACTCAGCTTTCTGTTAAGTTCTTTCCTAGTGCAGCTGACATCCTGTATTTCTTCTGGGTGCTACAGAGTAATGGTCACAAACCCCTTATCAGAAGTGATCAAAGATCGTAGTTCAAATCTCCATGTACCAAAAATGTAGGCTAATGCTGCAGCCCATGCATCTGTCTCCCCTTTCTTTTCTCTCAGTGTAAGCTGATGGTAGAAAAAAATCCATGGTAGCAAAAGAAACAGAAGCCAGAGACCTAACGGCATCCATGCTTTTGTTGTTTTAGACTGAACTAAATTCATTATAGAAGGAGCATTTACACATTTAAAATTCCTGCTTTTTGTTCCAATATCTCAGTTGACCTCTTTCTCTTGGTTGATGAATATATATACCTATTCATGTCTGGTAACTGTATTTGTGCATCCAGAGTGATGGATATGGAACTCAACATCCTGTGGAGAACTTTGAGTCATCAGATCAACTTCAGGAACATCCAAACCAGGGAAAGCCACACTGGTTGCCACCAAATCCTTAAAAATACCTTCTCTGAAGCTTTTCCACATAAATTTTCTTTGTGACTGGGCAATGTCCCTAGGTAAACACTAGGCATTCTGTTTTATGTGCATATTCATGACCATTTCAGTTACATTCTTCTTGGTCTTACCGATGATAATAGTTCTCCCTTTAAATCCCCTATAGCCTTGAAGGACATCACTGATAACTCCTGGCCTCAGAGACCCATAACACTGGATGTTCCACAGTAGCTGCAGCCTTTTGAGTCATTTTTTTCCAACAAAGTCAGCCTGTTCATATCTGGATTCCATGTATTTATTTTACAACTTTGTGTGCCCACTGTGATAAGTTGCAGAAAATAGTAAAGTCTGAGAATTGTCTTCAGAATCAGCTTTGTGGTATTCGTGGATATTATCTTCAACTTGTTCAGCAAAACCTAAATCTAACATCTAATCCATTTCATCAAGCACTACATGGCACAGTTTAGAAAGATCCAAACGACCACTCTATAGATGGTCTTTGATTTGACCTGGGTTTCCAAGCAAGATGTCAACACCATTTTGGATATGACTAATTTGGCTTTGATATGATGTTCCACTATAAAAACATGCCACTCTAGCCAGGCGCAGTGGCGCACGCCTATAATCCCAGCAGCTCTGGAGGTGGAGACAGGAGGATCACAAGTTTGAGACCAAAGGCAGTCTGCATAACTTAGTGAGGCCCTGTCTCAAAAAGTAAAAAAATGGGCTGAGGGTGCAGCTCAGTAGTCCAGCACTTGCAGAGCATGCAAGCGCAAGACCCTGGGTTCAACCCTAAGTACCACAAAAAAAAACAAAAAAAAAAACATGGCACTCTTAGTATTTTCTAGTTATATCTTTGAAATCTTTAGCTACTTGGTTTGCTAGTTTCCTTGTTGGAGCCAAAATAAGTATCTTTGCTTAGCAGTTGTTTTAAATTGTTTCTTGATTTCTTTGGAGTCTTTCAATGAAGGGTATTGCAACAGAGAGTATCTTTCCTGTTCCTGTTCATGCGTGAACAATTAAGCCTTTTCCTTTATATATAGGACCAAAAGTTTTAATTTGAATAATAAAGAGAAATGTTACCCCTAATCCTTTCAGAAGCTTTATAGTCTCTTCAGAAATCAATTGGAGAAGGCCCCTTCTTTGTGTTCATGTGATAGCATCTCCTCTAGTTTATTATCATTTGATTTATGAGTAGAACTTTCTAAGGTAGACATCTGCTTTGGGTTTTTTTCATATTCAGCAATGTCTTCATTTGGTAGATGGTTTCCTCTTGACTTATGAGATGTGGAAATTTCATGTGAAAATCTATTAAATCCTTTTTCAGTGTCTCCATTTAGTTTCTCTTTCATTTTAGTTTTTTGATCTATGGGACATCCAGGTCATCTGTAACACCATTCTCTCTTGTTTTTGTTTTCTCATTTGATTCATAGTGGTGCTTGGACTTCCTTTCATCACTCCAGCATTGTGTGATGTGTTTTTGGCTTATCTTATTTAAACCTTCGTAACAATCCCATAGGGAAGTACAGGCCCATAATCCCTTGTCCAAAATTTCAATATCCATAGAGCTCATTTGCCTCTCCTACTTCTGCTATCAGAGTCATCCAAGGGTGTTTCCAGCTCCACAATGTCCCCCCAGAGGAATTCCCCGGGCATTGCTGGTCATCATCACCTCCATCCTGACACAGTGACCACAGCCACCTACAGGAAGCAAAGGCTTTGTAAAAGGAAGTGAGGGCAGGGGGGCCACCTGGCCAGGGCTGTGTATGCTAAATAAACTATTCTCAACTTTTTGGTATATATCATTTCAGTCTCCCTAAACTTTCTAATGATTAAGACTTCAACCTTAGGGCTGGGGATGTGGCCAATGGTAGAGCACTTGCCTCATATGCATAAGATCCAGGGTTCGATCGCCAGTACTGAAAAAAAAAAAAGAGTCAACATTAGTTCATAATAAGACCACAAGATCACTCCATTAGTGAGAACATCGGATGGTTAAAAATGATAAAATAATGACCCTAAGTTTGCATTTTCCAAGGAAGTAGGTGGCCATGTCTTCTCCATTCTGTGTCACCCTATCTCATATAACAATTGTCCCCAATGGAGCTGAGAGTGAAAGAAAACAAGGCCAGCTGCAGGCCACTCCTGCACATGCGTGGAAGCCAAGCTGAAGTGGACAGCTAGACAGGAGAAGGGAAACCCCTGCCTCAACACTCACAGGAAACAGTTCTAGGGCCCAGGGACAAACAAGATGGCTATGGTCTCAATGAACCCTGCCTGCTCTATCACATTTGATACAGATGTCCTGTGAGCTTTAGGAACCTGGGAACCATATTTCACAGCAAAGTCTACTGTCACAGAGAGCCAGAGCAGGGACAGAAAAGTCTAAGCCAAATTAGAGCAGTTTGCATTTTGTCTTCGTGGACTGGGACTTTAGTTTTCTTGTTTGGTTGGTTGGTTGGTTTTGTTTTGTTTTTTGGTGGTGCTGGAGATGAACTGTGGGCCTGGCAGGTGCTCTACCATTGAGCCACATCCCCAGCCTAAGGACAGATTCTTTTTCTAAGTAAGCAGCCCAGTTACATTAAAGATACAAAGAACAGCATGGTGGATGACAGGTGACAATAGTGTGAACCAGAGGAAAGTGGGAGGGAACATGTCAGAGTCAGAGATGTTTAGAAGGAGACCAAGGGACTGAGCAGCTGTTTGCCGAGAGGTAGTAAACAATTAGCCGGTCAAATGTGAGGAGAGAAGGGCACACACCATCCACCACAGGGAGAGCTTCAAATACAGTGAGGTCAAAAATCAACAGTATTTATCTTCTTTGAAGCATGATATGTGTTTATGCCTGAGAAAGTAACCTTGACTTATAGATCTTTTCAAGTTAATAGATTTTGGTTCATCCTGGCTTGGTGTCTTTTCTTGATGCAGTTTGAATTCTGAACAAAGTGACTTAACCTCATTATAATTGAAATCATGTTGCTAGGTAACTACATCCAAGGTTCATTCTGATCCCTACATCAAGATATCCATGCCAAAAAGCAGGTGAGCTAATTTGAAGGTTAGAGAGAGTTGATATGCTCTTATAAGAACATTAATCATCTTTCATTTGTGGAAGAATTTCTGCATGAACACAGTCAGGTATTTTGCAACAGAAACTGAGTATTCACTTGCCTCATCCATTTAGTGAATTAAGTATGTATGTGTGCACACACGTGTGTAGGTGTGCACATGTGAGTGTGCTACTGGAGATGAAAGCTAGGACTTGCATACATGTTAGGCAAGTGCTGTACCATTGAGCTATATCTCCAGAATTCTTTTAAATTTTATCTGAGACAGAGTCTCACTGGGTTGCCCAGGCTAGTCTCAAACTTGACATCCTCCTGCCTCAGCCTCCCCAGTGGCTAGTATTACAGGCATGTGCCACCACACCTAACTTCTTAGTGATTGACTCCCAAAGGTCATGTGCTTTAATACTGGGTCCCCAGCTAAGGATCTAGTGACTCACGGGGGCTGAGACATCTGCCTTTTGAGATTTTTGTCCCAGATCTACAGCTCTGATCACTCTCTCTGCCTCCTGCCCCACAATGCCATGAATTTGTCTGCCGTGCACCCAGCTGCCTGCCTAGATGCCTGCCCCACCACCGCACCTTGCAGTCATGATGGACTGATCCTCTGTGAGCTCCCAATAAACATTTTCCTCCATAAGTTTGTTGAGGTTGGTTTTTCTTCTACAGTGATGACAGCTGACTAATACAGTGATCTTTTTAAGAGCATGAAGGAATGGTACAGATCCCTCTCACTAAATAACCAGCAACTCTCTACCTCTTTGGTTTTATGAGGCAAAGTTACAAAAGTATGAAGTTTTATGAAGCAAAGTTACAGACTGTGAAACAGCATGTGAGCAGAGAACAAAATTACTTTTCCTATGTCTTCTTGTAGAAATGAGAGATCAAGAGAAAGAAAATGTTTTGCAATGATTGAGTGCATATAGAGACCACCCCCAGGAAATGTGACAGTGTGTCACTCTTGATTACCACTGAGTTTAACATTGGACTCTGGTGTCTAGGAGACAAGGAAGGAATAGAGAACCGAAGGTAGAAATACAGAGCCTAAAGCACACATGAAACATCTGGGTGCAAGCACTCAGGAGATTGAGGCAGGAGGACATGAGTTTGAGGCCAGCGTGGACTACATAGCAAGACCCTGTTTCAAAAGTACAAACAAAAACAAAAGCAATGAAAAGAAAGATGTGGGTGCTGATCAGTGTTCAGCATCCTGTGAAGGAACTCATAGACTGAGCATACATTTTTCTATCTCAGTGTTTTGGTTTTAGGGGAGGTTGTGCTTATGTGTTTTTTGTTGTTTTATTTAGTTTTGTTTTACAATACTGCAGGGGGAGCTAATCCCAGAGCCTTGTTCTTACTTTGCAAGAACTTTACTACTGAGCTGCACCTCCAGCCACTTTTTACTTTTTATCTTGAGACAGGGTCTCTCTAAGTTGCACAGGCAGCCTTTGGCCTCTAGCTTGCTATCCCTCTTGCTCTGTCCTCCCAAGTCACTGGGATTACAGACATGTGCCCTCATGCCCAGCTGTTTTTGTCTTTGAGACAAAGTCTCTGTGGCTCAAGCTGACTTCAAACTTATTGTGTAGCCCAGATTGCCCTTGAACTTGTGGAGGGATTACAGGCATGCTCCCCTACACCTGGCTAGTACATATATTTTTCTAAGGGCGTAATTCAACAGTCTAGTATAACATTAAACACTTCCTATGCATTTATGAGACAAAATAATAATAATAATAAGGACCACAAAAATACGGTGTATCTATAAAGACTACCAACACGAGTGTTAAGGATCAATGATTACACTGGCACATCAAGTAAGAATGTTCCAGAAGAATTCACTAACATGGGTTCATCCATTAAAATGTACCATATTTCCAAGCCCAGAGTGGTGGTGCTCACCTGTAATCACAGCTGTTGGGAGACAGAAGTGAGAGTATCACTACAAGTTTGAGGCCAGCCTAGGCTACATAGTGAGGTCCAAGCTGGCTGGGGCTACACAGACCCTATCTTTAAAACCCAAAATTTTAAATAAATGAACCAATAAATAAGTCAGGCATGGTGACCCAAGTCTGTGATTCCAGCGACTTGGGAAGCGGAGGCAAGAAGATCCCAGTTCAAGGCCAGAGGCAGACTGTGCAGCTTAGCAAAATCTTGTCTCAAAATTTTAAAAGTCAAAACTGGGCTGGAAGCTCAGGCCAGTGGTAGAGCACTTGCAAAACATGTGTGAGACCCTGGGTTCAACTCCCCAGTATCTAAATAAATAAATAAAATGTACTTCCTAAATGTTGTTGAGATGTGGCATGTTTGGTGCAGAAAACCAAATCATGTCAGCATAGGAAGTGCTTTCCATAAAATTCTGATGGTCCATTCCATTTTCCCATTGCCTTTGGTTTGGTCTCTCAGTAAAATCTAATCCATGACACATTTAAAGTTCTCTCCAGCCAATGGAAACACGTAGAAAGCAATAATCTCCACAGTGTACCACCAAGTGAAGGCTCCTTAGGTCCCAAACTCGGTATAAAAGCTCAGTCAGGACCCCAGAGAGTCACTTACTGCACAGACCTAATATGCTGCCAGGTGAGAGTGAACAAAATATATTGATAATAAATACCAGAAAGTTGAAGTGAAGGTGCACACATTTTCTTCCCTGTTTTATTGGGGGTGAAGGGGAGGAATAAAACAATTCAAACATCACCTTTGAGGGAAAGTTATTTCTGCCCTGCACATTTAAAGCAGGCCAGCCCAGTCTATTACAATTGTCCAATGCAGTCCAGCTTTGCCAACTGTGATGCCTTTGGTTTTAATTCAGCACCGGTCTCCCTCAGAACTCAAAACTGTCATGCTTTTCACATGATTACCAATTGTTTAGTCATCATCAGAAGCACTGCCCTTTTCTAATGGAAACCTGCAAAAGAACACACAAACAAGCAGCCTTCCTGATGTGAGATCTTTGTATCATCTTTATTTCAGTATAATGGGAAAAGAAGGCTTCACATTGTTAAATTATATTTACAAAGAAATTCATCATCTACTTAACATATTTTTGACCTGCAATTTTATGCAAAAGCTACTCCATACCACCAGCTATTTTTCTGTAATTAAATATAAAAATGAGACAATCTAAGTAAACTACAAAGTACTTTAAACATATTATATTCAAATGAAACTTTGTACATATCTTCAATATAACTTTCAATATTTTTCTGACTTTGATAAGCTGTATAGTATTCACCTACTTGCAATGGTACCCAACAGGTTTTGTGAATATATCTAGTTGTTTCCTCTCCTCCTTCTCCTCCTTCTTCCTTCTCCTCCTCCTCCTCCTCCTCCTCCTCGTCTTCTTCTTTCTTCTTCTTCTTCTTCTTCTTCTTCTTCTTCTTCTTCTTCTTCTTCCTCTTCCTCTCCCTCCTCTTCCTCTTCCTCTCCTTCTCCTTCTCCTTCTCCTTCTTCTTTTTCTTCTTCTTCTTCTTCCTCTTCCTCTTCCTCTTCCTCCCCTCCTCCTCTTCTTCTCCTTCTTCTTCTTCTTCTTCTTCTTCTTCTTCTTCTTCTTCTTCTTCTTCTTCTTCTTCCTTTCTTCTCCTTCTCCTTCTCTCCTTCTCCTTCTTTTCTCCTCTCCTTCTCCTTCTCCTCCTTCTCCTCCTCCTTCTCCTCCTCCTCCTCCTCTTTCTCATCCTCCTCCTCCTCCTTCTCCTCCCTCTTCTCCTCCTCCCCTTCCTCCTCCTCCTCCTCTTTCTCATCCTCCTCCTTCTTCTTCTTTTTTTTGAAGTACCTGAAGGTTGAACCCAGGGCCTCACAAATACTTTATAAATACTCTACCACTGGCCTGCACCCCCAGTCTATTTTTCATTTTGAGTCAGAGTCTCACTAAGTTACACGAGCTGCCTCTGGCCTAGAACTTGTGGTCCTCTTGCCTCTGCCTCCCAAGTTGCTGGGATTACAGGCATGTACCATGGTGCCACTTGCAAATATATCTACTTTTGCTCTACTTTCCTTTTAAAGAGCATACTCTACATGCTCTAAAGGGATTCCTTTTTAGGCCAGTGGTTATTTTAGAAAAAAAAATGTGGTCTTTAAGTTCTCCTAATAGCCTGAAGGGATAAGGACCTGGCATCCCACTTCCAAAACAATCCTGAAAGGTAAATCTTTGTAGTAGCTCTTTTAGAAGAACTGCAAGAAGTGCCAGATTCTGTGCTGCATTTCCTGGCTACTTCTAGTAGAAACTGTTTACATCTTATTTTATTTTGTAAATTATAGCTAGAATAAGTTAAGAGTAATGCATTGAATAAACCACACTTGATAAAGCACATTAATAAAGTACAACTGTTATACCATTATAACTAATTTCCAATAAATGAATCATCTTCCAGATCACTGCTATATGTTTCAAAGTCACTTGGACAATCAGACAAAGTGTCTGCATATAATTCACTGACAAATTCTTCACCTTCTCAAGGCGTCATCTTTGAAATTTTTGCAACACTAAAATTGTAATAGAATGGGGCTGGGGTTTAGCTCAGTTGGTAGAGCACCACTCTGTGCCAAGGACCTGAGTTTGATTCCCCAGCACCACAAAAATGGGAGAAGTATGTGGCAATCCCCTCCTGAAGCAATCCCAAAACAGCCATTGAAAACCCTCATATGAGGGTGGCTATGAGTTGAACCCAACTAGATGGCACCTAACAACAACAAGAGTAAGAATATTAATCTATATGTGTTTATACACTTATCTTTCCTGCCGCTGTACCACTGTGGCATCCAATCAGATCTCAGAAGCTAAGCAGGGTTGGCCCTAATTAGTACTTAGATAGGAGACTGCCTGAGAGCACCAGGTGCTGTAGGCTTGTGAGAAGGACCTGGCCACCCACTCCCAAAAATCAATCAGCCACTGAAAACCCTATAAACAACAGAGAAACCCTGACAATAGTGTTTCGCCTGTTGCACATAGGGTCACTATGAGTTGGACACCAACTTGGCAGTACCTAACAACAACAACAAAATTGTAATAAAAACCTTAATATTTTGAAAAATAATTCTTTTTATGGTAAAGTAAACCTGATTGAACACAATCAAGAAAGCTTATAAAACTTACATACCCTGAATTGTAAAGATTGCATAAGCTAATACAAGTGCAAACAGGAGTTAAATTGTTACCAGTTAACAATGTCTGGACTTGAAAACATTAGTTTATTCTTGACCAGTCAACAATGTATTGATAAGTAAAATTAGTTTTCTTAGCTGGAAACATCTTTTTATTTTATCTTTATTTTTTTGCAGTACTTGAGGGTTGAACCCAGGGCTTCAAACATACTTTGCAAGTACTTTATCACTGAGCTGCACTTCCAGGCCATTTTTTACTTTTTATTTTCAGACAGGGTCTCCCTAAGTTGTACAGGCTGCCTCTGGCTTTAAACTTGTAATCCTCTTGGCCCAGCCTCCCAAATGACTCCTCCAGACCCACCTGAAATACCTTTTACTTACTTTCTTTCTTCATTCTTTTTTTTTTTTTTTTTTTTAGTACTTGTGTGTTGAACAGAGGGCCTCACACATACCTTGCAAATGCTCTACCACTGAGCTGCCTTCTGGCCCCATTTGCATTCTTTTACCCTGTGACAGGGTCTCACTAAATTACGCAGGCTGCCTCAGGCCTTGAACTCACTATCCTCCTGCCTCCACCTCCCAAGTTGCTGGAATCTCAGGCATGCATCACTGCTCGGGGCCTGAATACATTTTTGAAGTTAGCTAATTCTGTGCTCAGTGCTGAGCTTTTGGTGGGATGTTCCCACACCTGTCCTTGAGTGAGACCCACATGATGTGTGATGAAGTTTAGAGGAAAGTTTCCTGGGTGTTATGTTGAAGAGAAGGACAAAGAGGTCACCGTGCCGCGCTGTGGCATTTGCGCTGGCAGGAGTTGCTATCTTCCGTAATGCTGCGGGCACAGCACTGTGCTTCCTGTGGAAATGCCAAAGTTGGGCAGTGACTCCAGAGCCCCAAAGGCAGCTATTCTGGAGCCCCGAGGGCCTACAAGAGCACAGAATGAACAGCAGTGACAATGTACATAGTCCTCGGCCTGCACAGAGAAAGCATTGTGGTTTGGATCTGAAGTGTGTTGAAGGCTTAGTCCCCAGCTGGTGGTGCCATTTTTGAAAAGTTCTGGAATCTTTAGGAGCTGCAGCCCAGCTGGAGGACGAAGGTCTCTGGGGGTGTGTCCTGGGGGATATGTCTTGTCCTGGGCCTGTCTGCCTCACTCTCTACTTCTTGTCTGCCACAAGATGAACAGTCTCAGCTGCCACACGTGCCCACTGCCACGATGTTCTGCCTCACCTCAGCTCAGATTCAACAGAGCCCACGACGAGACTGTGGAGTGAACCCTTTGAAACCACCAGCCCAGACAAATCATTCCTCCCCATCAGTGCTTCTGTCATGGCAACAAGAAAGCCTAACATACAAAGGGAGTTTACCCACTGAGGTTTTTGTTTTGTTTCTTTGTTTTATTTTGTTCCATTTTGTTTTGAGACAGGGTCTCACTATTTATCCCAGACTGGCCTTGACCTCACTATGGAACCCAGGCTGGACTTGAACTTTCCATGGAGCCCAGTCTGGCCTGCAACTCACTATCATCCTACCTTAGCCTCCCAAGTGTTGGGAATGCAGGCATGTGTCACCACTCCTGGCTTGCTCACTCGCTTTGAAAAGACTATGAGGGCTTCTAGAAGACTCAGACTCAAAATCCTGCAAAGGAGAGATAAAAGACCAAGTAGAGATGAGATGAGGAAGAGAAAGGTGAGAAATGGGACATTTATTCCAGGTGGCAAATGCAGCAAATGAAAACGTGTAAAGCCTCAAGAAATGTCCAGTGTTCAGCCTGACCCACAGCTTTTCTCCAGGCATGGGTCATAAACCTTCTCAGCATGAATTTCCCAGCTCCTGAGCCCAGCAGCCTATCACTGAAACATTTTAAGTAATTTTAAGTAATTATTCTAGAGATTTCTATGATTTGTATAAAGGTGTGGAGAGAACAGAGGCTCTGCTTTCAAAACCATTCCAGCAGCAGGGATGGGAGAATGTGTTGGTGCTGGGCAAGACTTGAGCAGGGAATCATCCAGGTGGGAGAGCTTGGGCACAAGACAGCTGAAGAGAAATCATAAGAAAATAGACAGACTGGACCTAGGGACTGAGTCAATGATACAGGGTGTGTGTTTGGGTTTTTGTTGTGACAGTCTCATTCTGTAGCCAAGGTTAGCATGGGACTCACTACATAGCCCAGGCTGGCCTTGAACTCCCTTCAATCTTCTTACCTCAGCCACCCCAGTGCTAGGATTACAGATATGAGCCACCAGGCCCAACGGGCAGGGTGTTCAGAAGGACAGGGAAACACTAGGAATGATCCCTCCCCAGAGATCTAGTGTCAGTCCTGGATGGATGGCCCTGATCACAACGGGTGGTGCAAGGAGGTGAGTTGAGTTGAGTTGTAGATGGGCCCACTTTGGAAGTGCCTGTAAAACTCGGCTCTACAGACATGTATCGGACAGAGTTACAGACCTAAGAAATCATCAATACACAGGTGCTAATAGAAGCTGTGGGGAAATAAAAGCTTATAGTTTCCATTTTCTCCATAAAGTAAGAAGTGACATTATTTTCCAATATTTAGTAAAAGGGAGGCATCAGAAGCCAGGCACTGTTTGTTCTCATGAATGATGTCCTTTTATTCCTTCACTGTCATTCCACTGGACTTTGGAGAAGAACTAGAGATAAACTAGGCTCATTCCACCTATGACTTCTAATTTCTGGTTTCATTTGTTGTTTTTTGTTGTTGTTTGTTTTGTTTTCTTTTGTTTTCGGATAGGGTCTCATAGTTCAGGATGGCTATAAAATCCTCCTGCCTTAGACCCCTGGGTGCCAGGATTACAGGCATGCACTACCATGACTGGCTAAATATCTGATTTATTCCTAAACATGTTAAGTACTCTATGTATGATATTCTAAAGAATATCAGGATAGTAACCCTATAAAGTGTGCTCTTAATAATCCATGAAGCACAGCCATTATATGGGAAAAATCTTAAGATTTATAGTATAGCAAAAATCCATTTTGTATAGAAATCAATGCTCTAAGCAAAGTTGCATTATTCTAGATAGTGTGTGTGTGTGTGTGTGTGTGTGTGTGTGTGTGTGTGTGTGTGCATGTGTGCGTGTCTGTCTATGTCTGTAGACTGAGCCAATTATTTTAATTATAATTTTGGGAAAGCTATAGGAATTCAGTTAAAACAGACTTCCAAGGCAGGTATGGTAGCCCACCCTAGTAATCCTGGCACTTGCAAGATTGAATCAGTTTAGCATATGTTGTTATTAGGTGCCATCGAGTCGGTGTCCAACTCATAGGGACCCTAGGTACAACAGGCAAAACACTATTGTCCTGCTTCTCTGCTATTTATAGGGTTTTCAGTTTCAGATTGTTTGGGGGGACCTTGGGCCAAGCCTATGCCACCTGGTGTTTCCAGGTAGTCTCCCATCCAGATACTAAGCAGGCCCAATCCTGCTTAGCTTCCAACATCTGACAGAACTGGAAGCCACAGTGCTAGGGCTGCAGGCCAGTTTGTTGTGTTGTTGTTGTTGTTGTTAGGTGCTGTCGAGTCGAGTCCAAGTCCGATTCATAGGGTTTTCAATGGCTGTTTCGGGATTGCCTTGGGAGTGGGTTGCCATGTCCTTCTCCCATTTTGCAGTGCTGGGAATTGAACTCGGGACCTCAGAGACTGCAGAGCAGTGCTCTACCAACTGAGCTAAATCCTAGCCTGCAGGCCAGTTTAGCATATAGCATAATGCTTTTTAGCAAAAAGACTTAACATTTGGCTTATAGTATTTTGACTATGATTTTTATTCTCAGAAACATAATGTGAGTGGTAGCAACCAATTAAAAATTTTAAAAAAAACACTTAAAATTCACAGGACTAGACCATATGAAGCCACAAGCACAGGGTACTTTTATAAGATAAATGCTACTATTCTTTTGGGTAAAATATGCTTTTCATTTTATAAACCTAGCTAGTAAACACAAGATTGGCCTAATAGGCTGAAGTAAATCAAAGCTATATAATGCAGTGACTCAGTTAAAGGTATGGCAAATCCATATGACCTAATGTAGATGGAGTCTAATACATTTCACTGAGAGAGAAAAAAGCTGTTTAGAGTAGTAACTTCTGAGAAGTTGCTTTTACTATTTGGGCTGCTAAAACAATGTACCATAAACTGGATGTCTCATGAACGATAGAAGTGTATTTTCTCATAGTTTCTAGATCAAGTTTCTAGCACACACAAGTTCTGCTGAGGGTCCTCACATAGTCTGCAGACTGCTCACTTCTTATTGTATGTTTACAAGGCAGGAAGAAAAAGCAAGAGCTCTCTGGGGTCCTTTCAAAAGGTCCCAATGTCCTACATGAGAACCACTCTAAACATCTAATTAACTCTCAGAGCCTCACCTTCTGATGCTGCCCACCTTGGGGGTTAGGACTCCAGTATATGAACCTGGGGGATGGGGGAGACAGAAACACTCACAAAATGGTAGAGAGACTAAAAGGGGAGAGTTTGGTTAAAGGAGTTGTTTACACTTACCTATGTTAACTAACCATTACAAGAAGAAGTATTAATATGTCACCTATATAATTAAAGGGCTGGAATTTAGCTCAGTTGGTAGAGCGCCGCTCTGCAGTCTCTGAGGTCCTAAGTTCGATTCCCAGCACTGCAAAAATGGGAGAAGGACCTGGCAATCCACTCCCAAGGCAATCCCGAAACAATCAGCAATTGAAAACCCTGTAAGGGTCGCTATGAGTCAGACACGACTCGACAGCACCGAACAACAACAAATATAATTAAAAATAATTGTTGTGCTGGACACAGTGGCATGTGCCTATAATCCCAGCAACTTGGAAGGCTGAAGCAGAAGGATTGCAAGGTCAAGGCCAGAGGCAGCCTGTGTAATTTAGCAAGACACTGTCTCAATTTAAAAAACAAAAACAGACTGGGGGTGAAGCTCAGGGGCACAGTGCTTACAAAGTATCCATGAGGTCTTGGGTTCAGCCCCCAGTACCACAAAAAAAATGAGGTTACAGATAATAAATGAATCCACCAAAGGTGAGGATATAAACTCAATGAGTAATAATTTGTTACATTTCTATATACTGGCAAAGAACAATCAATTCTATCTAACATGACATCAAAAGAATAAAACATTTTGGAATAAATTCAGCTAAGGAGGTAGAAGATACGTACACCGTAAACTATGAAACATTAGTAAATGAAATTAAAGAGCATGGTAGTGCATGCTTGTTATCCCAGCACTCAGGAGGCTGAGGCAGAAGGATCATGAGTGTCCAGGCCAGTCTGGGCAACATATGGAGACCCTGTTTCAAACAACCTAAAAGAAAAAGAAATAAAAAAGAAAGAAGAAAAAGAAGATCAGATGATAAGATAAGATAAAGAAATTAAAGAAAACATGAAGCTGGGATTTAGCTTGGTTGGTAGAGTACCACTCTGTGGTGTCTGAGGTCCCTGTTTCGATTCCCAGTACCACAAAAATGGGAAATGGATGTGGCAATCCACTCCCAAGGCAATTTCGAAACAATCAGCCATTGAAAGCCCTATGAGGGTTGCTATGAGTCAGACATGACTCTATGGCACCTAACAACAACAACAACAAAGAAGTAGAAAGACAGCCCATGTTAACAGATTGGAAAAGTTAATATTACTATGATGACAATACCACCCAAACTAATATACAGAGTCAATACAATCCCTATGAAAATCTCTTTTCTTCATTCTCTTTATTTACAAAGAAATTTGCAGCTGGAAAACTCCCAGGGCTGTCTCAGCTCTTATTTTCCAGTGCCGCCCAGAAGTTGGACAGTGTATCCAGGCCTCATGGAGTGGATTTCTTGTACCTATAGTTTATCTCTTTAAGGCTCTTTCTACAAATCCACAGTACTGGAACGAAGATGCACGTAGAGGCCAGTGGAGTAGAACAGGAATACCAGAAGTACATCCTCACATAGACAGCCAATGGAATTTTGCAAGGGTGCCAAGACCATTCAACGGTGAAAGTTTTTAAAAGAACCTCCTGAGAGGACACCGAATAACCCAGGCCAGGCTAAGTTGAGGTGCTCCTCAGACCGATAGGGGGTGCACACCAAGCATCTTGGCTCCGTGGGGGCTGGCGTGGCCTGGGTAAGTAGATGATGAGAATGAAGCCAGCCTTGAAGAGCAGCACAGAGTCCTCTGGCCAAGGTTGGCCACCCTTCACCCACTTTCGCTGTCTGGAACCTCCTTCCTTGCCAGACTTCGTGCGTGCAAGTGCCCCAGTGGTCCCCAAGTCATGTCTCACTTGTGCAGAGAACCTAAAGAATAAGCCCCCTCCAGTATGCAGACAACTAATTGAAATGGCAGTGCTAACTTATTGCAACTAACCAACCTGTCCATAAAAGTAAAATCATATATTTCTAACCATGTAAGTCTAAAAATTTAGAAAACACAGATTTTATTTTTATTTATGTATGTCACTAAGCTACATCCCCAGCCTGCTAGAAGTTTTTATTTATGCATGTCAAAGCAAGAAAATGTCCTGGACCATGTAAATTTCTTTGCAGAGTAATATACTGACTTTGGGAAGAGGAATAATGAATATTTACTTTCTTTTCAGGAAATTTCACTTTGGTTTATATGTTTACATTTGGGCTTCAATGTAATTTGCATTGGACATATAGCTCAACTTTTACCTTTACTATTTGAAATTTAAGTAATTTCTACTTTCCCTTATATGAAAAGTATCGATTTTCCTTTTTTAAAAATTCATAAGCTGGACATTTAAATTATGCTTATATTTACCTTTCATGTAAAAAGTATGTATGAAATATTGAATATTTAAATTTTAGATATTGTGAAACTCTTCAATCCTTAGTTTTTCTGTTCTTTTAAAAGTTGTAAGTTATGTTTGGTGCTATGTAAGTAAAAACCTAGATCTTATTCTCCAGCCTTTCCATTATATATAATAAGGGATGTCTACAGCCTTACCACTCTGATGTCTGATCCTGTCTGATCTCAGAATCTAACCAGGATCATGTGGGAACACCAGGTGCTGTAGGCTTTGGAAAAGGACCCAGCAGTCCATTCCTGAAACAATCTGCCATTGAAAACCCTGTGAATAGCAGAGAAGCACTGCCATAGTGCTGGGCATGGCACAGTGTTGAGTAGTGTTTCATCTGTTGCATATAGAGTCGCTATGAGTTGAACTCAACTCTATGGTAACTAACAGTAGGAAACAGCTAGCAACATCTGCTCACAAGACCAAACTTTTTTAAGCCTCCTTATTAAAATGTGGAAAGGTCCTGAAATACTTAGTCCAGGGATAACCTGGCGAGCCAGACCCTTTTCCATACCTAAGTTCTGGATTTAGTGGAACCCTACTGCTTCCTATAAGTTGAAAACATTTCTAAGACACTCTGAAGCAGCTTCTTGAGCTCTGTTATGTGGGTCCTTGGTAGTTGCTTAGGTTTCAAACCCGTGCTCAAGGCCAATTTTAGAAACCAGTGCATTCACAAAGATAAATTCAGAAATTTGATAAACAGAACTTTTCATTTTAAAACTAGCTGGAAAAGTTGCAATTTCTCTCTAAATTATCCAAAAATTATCCTTCACTTTCCTTCAAGGAAGACAGGGTAGGAATATGCATGACAGTCTAAAATCATATCTCAGAATATGTAGATTAGCTTCTTGATATATAATTAAATAAGAATCTTCAACAAAATAGTGAAAATAACCACCTTGTTTGAAGACCACAGTATTTTTCTCTGATGTATTAGAGTGGTTGGGTGCTAGGTTTTAGCTCAATTGGTATAACACTTGCTCTGTGCACTCTGAGGCCCTGGGTTTGATCCTCAGCACTAGTCAGCCTACTCCCAAAACAGTCATTGAAAACCCTATGAACACAATCAACCATCAAAAACCCTATGAATGAATACCAGAGAAACACTGACAATAGTGCTGGGTATGGCACAGTGTTGGGTAGTGTTTCATTCTGTTGTACATAGGGTCACTTTGATTCAGACCCAACTTGACAGCACATAGCAACAACACACCCAGTGAAAGAAACCAATCTCAAAAGTTGCATACTATATGATTTTATTTGTATAACATTCTCAAAAAGACAAAACCACAGTGACAGACAACAAATCAGTGGTTGCTAGTGGTGAGGCGGTCTGGGGGGGTCAGGAATGATGACAAGGAGCAACATGAGGGTGATCTGTGGGTGGAACATACAGTGGTTTGGGTGAGTGTCCCCTAAAAGTCCATAGGTACACACTTGTTCCCCACAGAGGAGTATTAGAAGTTACCAGGGACTTTTAGGAGGAGGAGTCTAGTGTGAGGTCATTGGGCCACTGGGGACGCGTTTTTGAAGACGACTGAGATACTGCTCTCTCTTTCATTCTCTCTTTTTTCAGTACTGGGAGTTGAACCCAGGGCCTCGTATATGAGAAACAAGTGCTCTATCATTGAGCTGCTCCCCTATCTTTTTCTTTTGATATAGGGTCTCACTAAGTTACACAGGCTGCCTCTGGCTTCCAACCTGTGATCTTCCTCCCTCAGCCTTTCAAGTCACTGGGATAGCAGGCATGTGTCACAGTGCCCAGCTAACTGTGTTGACTTTGTTGTTGTTGTTTTCAGAGTCCTTCTGTGTAGGCCAGGTTGGCCTAGAACTCATGATGCTCCTGCCTCAAACTCCTGAGTGCTGGGATTATAGATGTGCGCTACCATGCCAGACACACACACCCCCCCCCCCGCATCTCTCAATCTCTTCCTCTTTCTTTCCCTCCCTCCCTCCTTCTCTCTCTCTCCCTCTCCCCTCCCTGCTCTGCTTCCTGGCTCCTTGAGATGTAAGCATTCCCTCTGACACAAATACCTGCCATAATATACCACCATCACTAGAGGCCCAAATTGATGGAGCTACCTGACCTTGGACTTGAACCTCCAGATCCATGAGCCACATAAACCTCACTTTATTTCCTAAGTAGCCTATGTCAAGTATTTCACTCTAGTTACAGAAAACTGACTAATACAGCACTATTCTATATCCTGATTGAGGTGGTAGCTACATAAATCCATACATGTGTAAAAAGTGAAGAATATGTCCCGAAAAAGTCCAAAAAATCAATATCAGCTTTTAATCAAGCTCTCATATTTTTTCAACAATTTTTATCAATAAGCAACTAGAACCCACCATCAAATAAGTATGAGTTGTAACTCAGAATGTTTATATCTTTGAAATGTTGTTAGTTTATCTGACTGGTCCTCATAATTGTTGTTGTTGTTAGGTGCCACCGAGTTGGGACTGACTCATAGTGACTCTGAATACAACACATGAAATACTACCCAACACTGTGCCATGCCCGACACTATTGTCAGTGCTTCTCTGCTACTCATAGGGTTTTCAATGGCTGTTTGAGGAGTGAGCTGCCAGGTCCTTCTCCCAAGCCTATGGTGCCCAGTATTCCCAAGTGGTCTCCCATCAAAGAACTAACCACACCTCACCCTGCTTAGCTTCCATCAGATGCCACAGTGGTACCGCCGCAGGTTGTCCTTATAATAGCTTAAGAAAAATAACAGGGAATATGTGTTGGAGAATCAGAAGTTTAACAAGAGAATGCCTAATATGCATCTGTTTTACTTCCACTTATATCTAAAACTGCTGTTTGGGTTTTATGCACAAGACATCATATGAAAGAGATATACAGAATTCTAGAAATTTAGTACAATTTTCTTTGTCAGAGATTTTCCCACAAGTTTTGAAATTTGGGGTTGGAGTATAAGGGGATCGTTTGGGGAAAATGAAATGTTCTTACTGCTTGTTAATACTTAGTAGCTAATAATTTTTATTGATTTAAAGGACAGAAGCAAATTTATAATGTGCATCGGTAGCATGCATATTTTATGACTTCCTATAAACTAAAAATCTGTAGTGTTCCTCAACACAGATCATTCCCTTGCAGTGCTTCCTGAAAGCATAGTTCATTTTCCCCCCTTTCCTCCTATAAATATGACCTTTAAGTTTAAAACCCTAATGTCTTTACCCTGTATAAAGCACCAAAATACTCTTTATGAAAGGCTCACCTTGAGAATAACTGTACTTGTAAAAAAATCATATTCTCTGTGAGCCCAATCCAGTTAATCATTTTTCACTGGCCTAATCATTCCTACCCAAACAAAAACAACAACAAAGCACCTTTAATCACATCAGTAAAAGCCCAGCAAGTAAGCCAGGCTTGGCAGCACAGGCCTAGAATCTGAGCACTGGGCAATGGGTGTGGGGGGGCGGGGGCAGAGGCAGGAAGATCTTGAGTTTGAGACCAACCTGGGCTACGTAGCAAGACTGTCTCAAAAATAACAACAGGAAGGAAGGGAGGGTGGGAGGAAGGGGAAGGAGGGAGAGAAGGAAGGAAGGAAGGAAGGGAGGGAGGGAGGGAGGAAGGGAGGAGGGAAGAAGAGAAGGAGGGACAGAGGGAAGGAGGGAGGGAGGAAGAGAACAGTCAAAAAGAAAGACCAAAAAGAAAGAAAAAAAAAGCAAAGGTGGACAGAGGCAAGTTAGTAGGCAATGAGGATGAGTTGCCTCAGGAACAGAGACACTGCACCGTGCACTCTTTCAGCTCGCCAATCACCCAGGCACAGTTTCAAATCCAATACAGTTCCCCATTTCAATACTTATCTAAACCTGTCCTAACACAAACTTACTCTTCTCTCTCATGAAAATAGTTTCCCACCCACTTCTGATAATCACACTACTGTTATTCTCTTCTACTAAAATAAAAATATTTTAAATATTTTATTCTCCTTCATACTCAACATTTGGGGTCTTATTTTTCTTTTTACCTTTGAAAATACCTCATTTATTGACTATTATCTTTGTTTGGGGCCCCTTTCTCTGTAAGATTATATTATTGGAATAGCTTTCTAGCATGATTTCAGATTGCATCCAGTATGTCAAAAATAATTCTACAACTCTATTATCTGAATGTCACTTTTCTGACCCCAAAATGATTCCTCTTATTGAATCAATTCTTTAAAGAGGATGAACAATGGCCACCCTAGCCTCTCTCCTTTGTCTGTGTGTGTGTGTGTGTGTGTGTGTGTGTGTGTGTGTGTGTGGTACTAGGGTGTTGAACCAAGGGCTTCATGCATGCTTTGCAAATGCTCTAACACTGAACTGCAACCCCCAGCCCCTTTTCTTATTTTTTATCTTGAGGCAGGGTCTCACTAAGTTATACAGGCTGCCCCTGGCCTTGAACCTGTGATCCTGCTGCCTCTGTCTCCTGAGTTGCTGGAATGACAGGCATGCATCACCATGCCTGGCTCCTCCCTCCATTATTATCTCTGGTTTTTAGCTTTCCTCTTCTGTCAGGAAAGGATAATCATCCATTAAATGTACACCACACTCAATCTCATCTCTCTGGTGTTATTCCTATAACGATCACTTACAAAGCTGCCTCTTCCTAAAAGAGCACTTAGAGTGGTGTCTCCCTCAAGTCCTTTATGGTCTTTAGAAGCAATTTGAACCTTTTAAAGCCCGGAAAGTCATTTTTAGATTAGATCACACGATTGTGCCCCTAATTATTCTTATATTCTAATTTTAACATTGTTTTTGTTAGATGCCATCTAGTCCGTATCCAACTTGGCATCCCTACATACAACAGGCGAAACACTATTGTCAGTCCTTCTCTGCAATACATAGGGTTTTCAATGAAGGATTGTTTTTTGGGGAATGGGTTGCTGGGTCCTTCTCCCAAGCTTACAGTACCTGGTATTCCCAGGCGGTCTCCCATCCAAGTACTAACCAGGCCTAACCCTGCTTAGCCTCCGAGATTTGACGGGACTGGATGCCACAATGGGAAGACTGCAGACCCATTTTAACATTAGCTTTTCAATAAATTTTTAAGCTCTTAGAGATCAGTCTATTTCTTAATGATGCAAGCTAAACATGGAAAGAAACAATAACTTTCTTATATAAGAGCAATAACAAATTGTAAAATGTAATAACAAGAAGTTCCCATTTATAATACCAACATAAAAGTATACATAGGTATGTAACTAAAAAGAAATCTGTGACAAAGAAAACTGGAAACAAAGGAGAGATATGTCATTGTTATTGTATCAGACTAAATAGTCTAAAAATTTATGCTCAAATCAGGTGTGGTGGCACACGCCTGTAATCTTAGCACTTGGGATAAAATGTCATGAGAAAGCCAAAAATACTTCAAAAGACTTAGGGATTGGGTAAAATAAAAAAATGTGTTGCTATAGCAAGGTCGCCTGCAGCTGTAGTACTGTGGCATCCAATCCCATCAGATCTCGGAAGCTAAGCAGGGTTTGGCCTGGGTAGTACTTGGATGGGAGACCGCCTGGGAACACCAGGTGCTGTAGGCTTGGGAAAAGGGCCCAGCAACCCATTCCCCCCAAAATAATCAGCCATTGAAAAACCCTATGACTAGCAGAGAAGCAGTAGCAATACTGTTTTGCCTGTTGGATGTAGGGTTGCTATGAGTCGGATACCTACTTGACCGCACCTAACAACACAATAGCAAGGTCAGCCCATGGAAATGAGTCCTCTCAGAACTGACCCTGAACCCCAGTTCTCCTGGGGTTATATAGTTTACAAGGTGGAGGTTTTCAGTTAGAACCACATGTGCACAGCCCATATGATCATCTGTAGGTGGGTTAAGCTAGTTACCATGCAAATAGGCAGGTAACATCCACATGATATAAGAAATTGAGAGGTGGCCAGCAGGGTGGAAAGCACACTCAATAGACTGAGTTTAGCAGTTGTACAAAATTGGGAAGTGGCTAACAGGGTGGAGGTTGTCATGGAAACAGATAAGAAGCAAGGAGAGAAGAGGTGACTTGCAGGATGGAATGTATAAGTTTTAAACAAGCAACATTAAGTTCTAGTAATTACATCCTAAGCAAACGTTATGACATCTTTTGACTTAAATTTTTCTACAACAGGGAGACTGAGGCAGGAGGATGGACACTAGCTCAAGACCAGCCTGAGCTACATGGTGAGACCTAGGTCAACCTGGGTTATACAGAGAGACCTTCTCTCAAAAAATAAATAAATAAAAATACAAATTTATGCTCCCAAAATTAATCTATCAATCTAAAACAATCCCACAAAGGTTCCAATATTTTGACAAGCTATTTCTACTTTGTTTAGAAAATAAATGACATGCTGAGCATGGTGGCAGATGCCTGTAATCCTGACAGTTGGGAAGCTAAGGCAGGAGTATTGACACAAGTTCCAGGCTAACCTGGGCTATACAACAAAACTGTCTCAAAAAACAAAACAACAACAACAAAAAAAAAATAAAAATAAATGGTAAGAATGAACTAAATACTTTTAGAAAAATATATATAATATGGATTAACTTCCTTTAGCAGAAAATCAAGAGTTTCCTAATTATTCAATAATTAAAACACTGTCATCAAGCTGCAGGCAGTGGCACATGCCTGTAATCCCAGTGATTTGGGAAGCTGAAGCAGTAGGATTGTGAGTTCAAGGCCAGAGGCAACCTGTGTAATTTAGTGAGAACTTAACTCAAAATAAAAAATACAAAAAATGGTCTGGGGTGTGCAGCTCAGTGGTAGAGCACTTGCAAAGTATATGTAAGACCCTGGATTCAACCTTCAAGTACTACAAAAAATAAAATAAAATAAAATAAAATAAAATAAAATACAAAACAAAACCAGTGTGGCTTTAGCTGAACATGGTGGCACAGATATGTAACCCCAGCAGTTGGGAGACTGAGACAGGAGGATCTCAGGTTTGAAAGCAGCCTAGGCTTTATATAGAATTCTAGGCCAGCCTGAGCTACATAGAAAAACCCTATATCAAAAAGCTAAGGGCTAGGGAAGCTCAGCGGTAGAGAGCTGAGTGTAGTGGTGCATGTCTTTAATCCCAGCACTTGGGAGACTGAGGCAGGAAGATCACAAGTTAAAGGCCAGCCTGGGCTACATAGTGAGACCCTGTGTCAAAAGCAAAAACAAACAAACAAACAAACAAACAAAAACCACTTCGCTATTAAACCATTTGACCTAGGTTTAACCCAAATTAATATAGTAGAATAAATAAATATAAGATATATTAAGATCAGATTAAGCATTAGAAAATAAAACTAATAATTTTACTTTCTGAAACTGTCATAATAGCAAAATAACTTGGAAATGCCTGAATGTGTATCACGGTACAAATAGTTAAATAAACTACAGCATTCATACTATATAATACTATTCAATCATTAAAAAGAATAAAGTAGACTTATGTACACAGACATTTAAAGTTTCCAAGACATATTGGTGCATGGAAAAACCATGTGAAATAAGCAAACTTATATCCAGCTCTCACTGTGGGTTTATAATGAGATATATGGATGGATGGATGGATGGATGGATGGATGGATGGATGTGCTCAGAGAATGAGCTTAGGATGCTAGGTACTATGCTGTGAGTGCTGGTGTGGAGGTGGGTGTGGAGCTAGGGGATGGATGAGGAAAGTAGACTTTCATGTTTCACTCCACAGACTTCTATATAGTCTAAATCTATAGCTTGTGTAATAAAAAGGAAAGGCATCCAATTATTTTAAGCCAATGTCTACCTAAATAACAATCAGAGAAAGATCTTCCAAAGAATAATGATATTTATTTAGAACTAACGCAGCATTGCAATGGGAATATACATGCCATAGAAAACTATGGGTGTGTTCAAGGAGGTTGAGAGGAGAGGAAGTTTTTACTAAGAAAACCAGTGAAATTTGCATAAGTTACTTGGAGAGTTCATTGGTCTTGGAGACCTAAGGCAGGAGTTGGCATCAATCAGTTCATTGACGGTGGTTCCATCGCTGGGCAAGCATTCTGTCCAGAGAATTTTGTCTGAAATATTGTAATCTTAAAGAACACTAAAGTTAAACTTTGTCATAGAGATCTGTGAATAGAAAGTATTCAAAACACAGGGGGTGTGTAGCACAAGAAGGAATTTCATTTGGGCATTTGGAAAGTTCTTGAGAAACAAGGTAATCGGGAAGGTGAATATAAAAAATGTATAATGACAAAGCATATATGGTAATGTCATAATAAGACCCATTACTTGTTCACTAAAAAATTACTAATAAAAAAAAAAGTCAGGCACAGTGGTGCATGCCTGTAATCCCAGCAACTTGGGAGACAGAGGCAGGAGGATCACAAGTTTGAGGCCAGAGGCATCCTGCATAATTCAGCAAGACCTTCTGTCAAGATAAAAGGTAAAAAACGGGCTGGAGGAGCAGCTCAGTAATAGAATACTTGCAAAGTATATGCAAATCCCTGGGTTCAGACCCCCAATACTGAAAAAAAAGAAGAAAGAAGAGAGAGGAGAGAGAGGAGAGGGGGAAAGGAAGGAAGGAAGGAAGGAAGGAAGGAAGGAAGGAAGGAAGGTAGAGAGGAGAAAGAAAAGTTAGTTCTTGAGAAAGTACTTACAAAGGCAGGCATTGCTAGATTTTGGAACCAGAAAAGTTCTTACATAAGTTGAGGGTTAACATATTTTGTCCAGGGTTAACACATTTGTTGTTGAGTTCTCTGTCCTGCAGTTAGGCACAGCCTGTACCCCATAGATGACCCCTCTCAGTGATTTAGCCCAGACCGGTGGAAAAATGAGGTCAAGAAAGTTCACCTAGAGGGCTATTTTTAATTTTTTACTTTTGAGTCAGGATCTCACTAAACTATACAGGCTGCCTCTGGCCTCTAACTCTTGGTCCTCCTGCCTCTGCTTCCCAAGTCACTGGGATTATAGGCATGCACCACCACACCTGGCTTGACAGAAATATTTTAAAATGTTTAACAGATGGAAGATAAATAGTTATGGTATATGGAGAAATATTATGAATAACAAAAAGACCCACAATCACCAGGGCACCATGGTACCTGCCCTAGAAACCTAGTGACTAGGGAGACTGAGACAGGAAAATTGCATGTTAGAAGCCACAGGCAGCCTGTCCAACTTAGCAAGACCCTGTCTCAAAATAAAAAATTAAGCCAGGCACAGTGGTACCCCAGAAATTCCATCCTCATCAATCTATCTCTGGAGAAATAATCACATGTATGAAAAAGATATGTTTACAAGGATGTGCAATGCAGAATCATATATGACATAGCATGTACGTAGAAGCAACTTAAATGTTCATCAACAACATGATAGTTAAATAGATTACAGATTACCTATGTTAGGAATGTGTATTGTAGTCACATCTTCATGTTTCACTGTAAAGTGAAAAAACAAATCACATAAAATATTGTGAAGGTATTCCTGCTTTGCTGGAAAAAGATTCTATATCTATACATGATGTTATGGCTGAAGTATATCCCTCTCAAAATTCATATTTTGAAGCCCTAACACTAGTGCAAGGTGTGAGTGTACTTGGAGATAGAGTCTTTAAAGATTAGGTATTAAGCTGAGGGTATTAGGGTCGATCTGACCAGTGTCCTTATATTTGTTGTTAGGAACCGTCAAATCAGTGTCCGGCTCATAGCAACCCTACATACAACAGGCGAAACACTATTGTCAGTGCTTCTCTGCTATTTATAGGGTTTTCAACGGCTGTTTGTTCTTTGGGTGTGAGTTGCCAGGTCCTTCTCCCAGGCCTATAGCACCTGGTGTTCCCAAGCGGTTTCCCATCCAAATACTAACCAGGCTTCTTGTTGTTGTTAGGTGCCGTTGAGTCGGTATCCAACTCATAGCAACCCTGCATACAACAGGTGAAACATTATTGTCAGTACTTCTCTGCTGCTCATTGTCGGGTTCTTCTGGGGTTTCTCTCTCTCTGCATTGTGAGTGGAAGCAAAAGGTAGGTGCCCCGATGCTGCACCCAGTGGCGAGGCTGTGGCCAGAGAACAGTGCATCATGCACAGGATAGAAGGATGGGTTTATTCACAAAGGAGGGGAAAGGAATTGATGATTAGGGAGAGGGGAAAAGGGAGTTGGAGAAGGGAAGCACTCAGCTGCTGTCTCTGCCACTGGGGCAGAGCCTCCCAGATGTTGTTGCTCTTCCAGCTCGCAGCTTTTGCCACTTCGGGGGCCCTGAGCTTGACTCCCGGAGTCTTGCCTGGCAAAGCTATTAGTACATGTAGGATATCCAGTGTTGTAGAGGTCCAGGTAGCATAGAGGTGGCAGACGGGTTGAAGTATGATGAAGGCAGGTCAGAGGAAGGCTGAAGGCTAGGCTAGGCAGACGAGTAAATGGGCGTTGGGCCCTTAAGGAACCGCAAGGACCCCGTGAGCTTTTCTTGGATGGTGTCCAGAATGCCTGCTGATCTCTGATCTCTAGAGTTTATATGGCCTGATAGCCAGCCAATCAGGGGAACAGGGTTGGATCAGCAATGACCAATCGAGCACCAGGGATGCTTCAGATGCTACCATACCTTGGCCCACTCAGTGGGAGGGGGAACAGTGAGATACCCGAATATATGGCAAAGATGGCCAGTTGCTATCTTGCCTCATAGGATTCCGAGTGGGCTAGATGAGTTCCTGGGACTGGCCATGTTTGGAGTATTCTCTATCCCCTTGGGAATCCCAACAGTTCATAGGGTTTTTAATGGTAGATTGATTTTTGGGAGTGGGTTTCTGGGTCCTTCTCCCAAGCCTACAGCAGCTTGTGTTCCCAGGCGGTCTCCTATCCAAGTACTAACCAGGCCCAACACTGCTTAGCTTCCACCATCTGAAGGGATCAGATGCCACCGGGCTAACGGCTGCAGACAGTGTCCTTGTCCTTATAAAAAGAGGAAATTCAGACACAGGGAGACTGAGGTTGTATGCTAACAGAGAAAAGCCCATATGCAAGCCAAGGAGCTAGTCAGTGACTTTTGCAAGCTGAGGAGGAAGACCTCAGGGGACACCAAACCTGCCAACACTGTGGTCTTGGATTTCCAGCAAGGACTACGAGAAAGTCAAGTCTTGTTATTTAAGCCACCTAGTCTGTGATGTTTTGTCCTGGCAGCCCTACTGTCTGACACCCAGAAGGATTTTAAGAAGAAGCACACCCAACTGAAAACAGAGGTCACCCCAGGGTTCCAGAGTGAGAGGAGGGAAAGGAAAAAGCTTTAAAAGTAAAGGTCACTCTGTATCCTTTCACGTTGTTAGACATGGTAAGAATTGATATTTATTTCCTTCATAATTTAAAAATGAAAAGCCCTTGTGTGCCACTTTCCCCTCTTCCTCAGCGGTGCCTCTGAGATGGCAGGCACATTGTGCTCAGCATCACCACCCATGCTGAAGCCCAAGATCATCAAGAAGAGGACTAAGAAGTCCATCTGGCACCAGCCAAATCAGCACATCAAAATTGAGTGTAACTGGTAAAAACCCAGAGGCTCAAGAGTCAGGTGTTGATGCCTAGCGTGGGTTATGAGAATGAGAAAGCAAATCTCATACTGCCCAATGGCTTCTGGAAGCTTCTGGTCCACAAAGTGAGGAAGCTGAAAGTACAACAACCTAACAGCACTGAATTGCTCACAATGTTTCTTTGTTGTTGTTTGGTGCTATCCAGTTGGGTCTAACTCATAGCAGTCTTCATGGGCTTTTCAATGGCTGATTGTTTCCAGATTGCTTCAGGAGTGGATTGCCATGCCCTTCTCCCATTTTTGTGGTGTTGGGTATTGAATCCAGGTCTTCAGAGAGTGTGGTGTGTCACTCTACCAACTGAACTAAACTCCAGCCTGATGTTTCCTTGGAGAAGTGCAAAGCAATGGTAGAAAGAGTAGCCCAGCTGGCCACCAGTGACAAAACCTACCGCCACCGTGCACAGGGAACAAAATGCACAGATGACTCATGTGCATATTTTATTTCTGCCTAAATAAAACCATAAAACTACCTTCAGTATCTTCTTCCCTTGGGAAAAAAAAAGAGTAAAGAAAAAGAAAAAGGATATCACTCAGATAAATTGTGGCAGCACTTATAGACATGCACAGTGTAATAGCTCACAATTCCATTGCACAATATGCTAAACAGGGTACAACATAGACAGTCTGTGTTTAATTGTACCAGAATCTCTTACTGTTTATACATGGAGCAAATCATTTTGAAAAGACTTAAAATATCACTTCTTATCTTCAGAAGGTATGTTTTTTAAAAAATTTAAACCTCATTAACAAATCTCATTTGAAGTCAGAGGACCATTCTACTCTATTTCTATTGTCACAATAAGCTAACACCACATTTTGTAAAACCTAGATTATTCAGAATAAACATGGCTCACACAAAGTCAGAAATATCCATCCCACAAACAGGAGCAGAATCCAAAACAAAGTTCTCCTCGCTCAATCAAACACACCTTTTGTGTTATTCATCAAAATGCAGATTCTAATAGGTCATTTTGACTGGACAACTGGCTCAAAAGAGCATGCTGTACTCTTAGATGACTAAAGGACTAATTCAGGAAAAAGGAAGAATGAACTGGGTGCAGTGATGTATACCTGTAATCCCAGCAATTTGGGAGGCAGAAGCAGGGGGATCACAAGTTCTAGGCCAGAGGCAGCCTGCATAACTTAGCAAGATCCTGACTCAAAATAAAAAATAAAAAAGTGGTAGCACACTTGCAAAGCATGTGCGAGGCCCTGGGTTCATGTCCCAGCTATCACAGAGAGAGAGAGAGAGAGAGAGAGAGAGAGAGAGAGAGAGAGAGAGAGGAGCAACTTCCCATTCTAAAAGTTAGAAAAGCCAGCTGCATTAGTCCACACCTGTAATCCCAGCAACTCAGGAGACTGAGGCAGAAGGATCATTTGTTTGAGGGGAAAGGCTACCTGCAAAACTTAGGAAGACCTTGTCCCAAAATTAAAAATGGGCTGAGGGTACAGCTCAGTGGCAGAACACTTTCCTAGTATATGCCGGGTACTGGGTTCATCTCTCTATTACTGCATTAAAAAGGAAAAGACAGAGAAGGACAAGGAGGACGAGGAGGACAAGGAGGACAAGGAGGAGGAGAAGGGGTGTGGAAACAGTTGGAATCTTTAAATTATTAGCTAGTACAAAAATTCTACCTGTCCAATGTCTGGGCTGAAAGTGTCGTTGTTGTTGCTGTTGTTGTTGTTAGGTGCCATCGAGTTGTACTCAGCAACCCTCATAGATTTTTCAATGGCTGATTGTTTCAGGATTGTCACATCCTTCTCCCATTTTTGCAGTGCTGGGAATGGAACCTGGGACCTCAGAGACTGCAGAGTGGCGCTCTCCCAACTGAGCTAAATCAGTAGCTCAGTAGTAATGTGCATGCTTAGCATGCACAAAACCCGGGGTTTGATTCCCAGAGTATACACACACACACACACACACACACACACACACACACACACACACACACGTTCTTTGGGCCACTTTTTATCCAGGGCATATCTTTATCCTCACTACCACACCCCTCAGCCCCTATATTTAGAATTTGGACTTAGATGTTATTTATCTGTTAAACTGAATCTTGTGTACTTCTGTGACAGATATAGTACATGGTCCTACTTTTACTTCAGACCTCTCTCAAGATTAACTCTGTACTATATTCCTGATATGCTTTGTCAGAAACCAAGCAGTGATATCCTGTACCTTTACCTAGCCATTTCTTTACTCTTTTATAATGATATCTCCTATTTCATATTACTTTTTCTTTCACTAGACTATAACATTTTTTTAACACTCCTTTCAGTGTAAAGAACATTTGTGTTCTCCAGAAAATCTCCCTTCCCCTCAGAGCAAAAATTGTTCTGATTTTTCACCTTAGATTTTCAGATTTGGGAACTTTATATATTTGTGATTATAAATTATACTTTTTTTGTATGTGGCTTCATTGGCTCTGCAAAAAAAAAAATCTGTGATTCATCTATATAGCTAATTGTGTATATCAAAAATCAATTCCTTTTTATTATTAAACAATATTCCTTTGTGTGACTATTCCACAATTTTTTCCATTCTAATGATGATAGACACTTGAATTGTTTCCAGTTCGGGGTATTATGAATAAAGTAGTCATAAATAACCTTGGACATACATTTTTACTTCTCCTGTACAAATAGTAGGAAAATGTTTTAATTTATTATAAACTGTCAAATATTTTTCCAAAATGATTTTCCCACTAGGAATGTGTAAGAATTCCCATTTTTATACATACTCACCACTTTGTAATTTTAGTCTGTTTAGTTTAGGTCATTTTAGCAGGTGAACTAATGTTTATCACTAAGCCTTTAATGTGAATTTCCACAATGTTGTGAAATGGAGTTTCGTCATGTGCTTTTGGTCATTATTATATTTCCCAAGTCTTTCCTAAGTTTTTTGTTCATATTTATCACAGCTTCTCTTTTTATTTCTGATATATGTGTTTTTTATATACTCTAGATAATAAACTCTTTGTCAGAAAAAAAAAAAAACCTGAATCTTGTGTCATTTTTATCTTGACTTCTTTAGGTTGATTGCTTCATATTACGATAATATTGAAAATCATAAAACAAACAAAATGCTGAAGGAAGGGAAAGAAAATAAGCCATCTAAAATCAAAGCTTCCTGCCACCGGGTTCTCGTCAGGTTCTGTCATAGCTGCACTGGATCCCAGGGAGGCAGATAGGTCTTCAGGCATCCTGTGGGACAAAAATGAATTAGAATCTTTTCATAGAGAATCAATTTACATCTCTGTCACAGAAGCCTTTAGAGGTGATCTCACTCTTCTCTACCATCTCATCATGTGAAGAAAATTAAAGTGGTATTTGGCTTTTAATGCACTGAAAACTTTGTTTTAGTTTTCGAGTCTCGGTACATAGCCCAGGTTACCTGAGCTACTAATCCTCCTACCTCAGCCTCCTGAGTGCTGGGATTACAGGACTGCACCACCACACCTGGCTGAAAACATCTTTGAGTACCTGCAACATACTGTGTGAGGAAGCCAAGGCAAAAAGCCCTGTAGGGTGTCACGGGGCAATGCAGTGAAGCTGTCAGGAGGAAGAATGCTGCAGGGCAGAGTGATGGTCGAGTAGCAGGCTGATGACAGCGGTGTATACACAAGAGGATGGGGCTGCGGGAGAAAGAGTGAGCTTCACAGAAAGTATTGGCCTCCCGCCTTGGGCAGAAGGTCCAGGAGGTAACTCTGCAGAACACATTGAGTAAAAACCTTCCAGCCATAGGGACAGTTAACAAAAAGAAAGTCATTTGAGCAGGTTGGGTTTGGGATTCATCATTGAGACTGGAAGGCTGGTACCCAGGTGCAGGAAAGGCACCTTACCTCATTTATTTAGAAATAGAAGGCATCCTGCACAATTTAGTGAGACCCTGATTCAAAATAAAAAAATGGACTGGGGGTACAGCCCCATGGTGGAGTACTTGCAAAGTATGTGTGAGGCCCTGGATTGAATGCCCCAGCACCACAAGGAAGGAAGGAAGGAAGGAAGGAAGGAAGAAGAAAGAAGGCAAGAAAGGAAAAGAAAGAAAGAAAGAAAGAAAGAAAGAAAGAAAGAAAGAAAGAAAACAAGGTCACGTTAAAATCACTCTCATTCCTTGAAAACCAGCCTCAACTAAAGCTGATAAGGGCAGCTGTGTCACAAGATGACTGTGCCTGCTGAAGGGCTGGATTAAGAAAAAGGTGGTGTCACAAGATAACCTTGTAAAAGGTCAAATTTGGAGAATTCCTGTAAAGAGCTGAGCTCCAGAAAATGGAAACTTACATTTTACTCCCCAGCCCCTTAAACTGCCCTATAAAACCCGAAGTGATGAGACTTGAGTTGCTGTTCCCTCCAAGTCCACTCCTGGGACTAGGGGCAGCCAACTGGCCAGTCTGTTAAAGCTTCCTTCTGCTCCCAATCCATTTGTGTCTTGGAGTATTTTTCTGGGGTCAAGCCACTGGGTACAACAAAAGAAAGAGAAAGGGAAAGAAAGAAAGAAAGAAAGAAAGAAAGAGAGAGAGAGAGAGAGAGAGAGACAGAGAGAGAGAGACAGAGAGAGAGAGACAGAGAAAGAAAGAAAGAAAAGAAAGAAAGAAGGAAAGAAAGAAAGAGGGAGGGGAGAGCCGAGGAGAGAAGAGAAGAGAGAGAAGAGAAGAGGAAAGAAGAAGAAAAAGAAGAAGGAGGAGGAGGAGGAGGAGGAGGAGGAGCATTGGGAGACAGATATAACTCAATGGAAGAGCACCAGTTGTTACTGGGGAAATGTGGGGATCGTGGATACATGGGTCCAGAGTATGGGTCCAGGAATCTGGCAGCAAAACCTCAGTCCTTGTATTCAGTGTATCAAAGAATTTATACCCAACACAAAAGTTATAGTAGAGAATGCAGATAGAATTTATTAAAGCTGTCATTGTTGTTGTTGTTAGGTGCCATCAAGACAGTCCAACTCATAGCAACCCTCATAGGGTTTTCAATGGCTGATTATTTCAGGCTTATTTTGCTTTGTTGTTTCTTTTTTAGGAGTGGACTGCCACATCCTTCTCCCATTTTTATTAAAACTAGTACACCTTAAAAGGAATAATTGCAGGGAAAACTTAGGCACCTGGAGAAGCTTAGGTAAACCTGGAAAGGAAATTGGAAAAACCTGTGTTCTGGGTGACCTATTCCACAGGTGAAGGTAAACATGCCAGAGAGTACAGGAAAGTTAATCAGGCTGTTAGAAGGAAAGGTGCCCTGGGTAGGCAAAGAAGATGGTGGGCTGGGAAGAAGAGAGAGGTGTGCAGTGTTTACTGCAGAGAGAAGAGAAGAGTGGAGAGGAAGTGGGGGAGAGGAGTAAAAGAAGAGAGAGTTTGTAGAAGAAGAGCATGTGGAAGAGAAGAGAAGAGAAGAGAAGAGAAGGGAAGGGAAGGGAAGAGGGGAGGGGAGGGGAGGGGAGGAGAGAAGAGAAGGGACTGGGCACATGTTCCTGTGGGGTGCACACCTCACCAGTCTGGTCTGGATGTTCAGACTGGAGGAGCGGCCACACACACACATAACTAAACACAACTCACTTGGGACCCTCCGGTGAGGGACATGGATGCCTGTGGCCCTCAGAAACACTGAGAGAGGGGAGAAGGAAAAGCCTCGGGACACTTTACCTTAGGGGACCATGCAGCTTTTTATTGTCTCTCTCTGCCCTGACAAGGGCCAAGAGGAACCCAAAGTGTACAGCTTACAAGTGCTACAGCCCTTATACTGCCTCAAGGGCAGCAGCAGCTCTTCTGCCTCTTGTGTTGGGACCAGAGACTGTCGTCAGCTTTGGCCTTTTGGCACTGGGTCCAAGAGGCTTTCCTCAGCTTGCTTGTAGTCCATCTTTCCTTGAGAGTGAAGTCTAGTTATCCTGGTCTTCGTGGTCATGAGGAGAGATGCTTCCATGTTGCTGGCCAAATCCAGAGAGAGAGTTCTTTCTTCATCAGTGGTCAGACAGCAAGAGAGCAAGCTGCTGCAGTGCAGCTCCTTTTATAGATGACTCGAACCAATCAGCTTTGAGTCCTTTGTTTTCCAAATGTCCTATCGGGTTCAGGGGATTTGTGAAGGGTTTTGTATAAATGTCCAATCAAGTTACTTTTACTTTACCTAGATTTCCAATTTACAAAACCAGATCTTCAAAAGCCGTTTTCCCAGTTTTGGGGTTTTACCAATTTCCTCCCAATTTCTCCTTACATGTTCCCACTAGTTTTACTCAAACTAGGACATGCCCAGTGTGACATCAGCCCTAGGCACCCAGCTCTACAAGCCTAGTGTGATGAGGGCTTAGTATCTTTGTTTGTAAAAGGCCCAAGGGCTTGGGCAGGGCGTGGGACCCATTTGAAAATATCTTTCCAATGTCCTCAGAGACACATGTGGCTTCCTCATCATGGAATGGCAGGACCCATTTTCAGTCCCCTTTTCCTCCACATTGTCTGCTAATCCCTAGGCCAGCTACCTACCACTGGCCTGAGGCCCTCAGCTCCATCCCCAGCACTGAAAAATTAAAACAAGAAAATTGGCAAATTTCTCCACTAAAAAGGAAAGTTTTTAAGGAGCCAAGTGTCATCAGAAGTTTCTCTGCTTACCCTTTGCTGTGAGACAGGATAGAAAGACAGAGAAAATTTGGGGGACATGGGAAGGAATGAGTCCTCACCCCAGAATCTGGTTATAGTCCTACTGGGCAAAAATGAAGGACACTGACATGGCTGTGAAGACTGGCGTGAAAACTGCCTGCATAAGACAGCATTTCAAGAAATATTTTAAATGAAAAATGTTCAAATAGCTATACTTGGACTTAAAAAAATATATGACCTTTCACCTTGCTTTTCCCCTCTATAATTCTGTGTTCTTTTGAGAACCTCATGAAGGGGACTATGGGCCATAACAAGACATGCCCAGACACCTCCCCGGTGACTGTTTTCTGTACAATACACCCTGTGGACTATCTCATAATCTCATTTTACAAAAGGGAAGCTCCTCCAATAGAAGGTATAGCAAAATGTCGCTGCTTTAAACCCTAAACAATGGAGCTTCTTCTGTTGACCTATCTGTTGACCTATTACCTATTTTGACTCTGTCTTCCTGGCACTCCCCTAAAACCGTGTGGCTTGTAAAGCAGCCTTCCAGCCTCATTTGCATAGGGGGGAAAAGCTTTAAATTGAATTGTTGGTCATCCAGGTAGAACTTGTAAGGCCCACCTTACACTGGGACCCAAGAGCTGGGACCCAGCGGTGATGTTGTTATCTATCTTTTGGAGAGATTCAAGGAGCACAAATAGGCGTGTCCATAGCACTGTCCAGAAACTGGCAGCTAAACCTTGGTTCTTATATTCAGCATATAAAACAATTTATACCCAATACAGAAATTGTGCCTGCAGTTGTATCACTGCAGCATCCGGTCCCGTCAGATCTTGGAAGCTAAGCAGGGTCTGGCCTAGTTAGTACTTAGATGGGAGACCACCTGGGAACACCAGGTGCTGTAGGCTTGGGAAAAGGACCCAGCAACCCACTCCCAAAAAACAATCCACCATTGAAAACCCTATGAATAGCAGAGAAGCACTGATAATAGTGTTTTGCCTGTTGTACATAGGGCTGCTATGAGTTGGATACTGACTCTATGGCACCTAACAACAACAAGAGGACTTGGGTAGGGTGTGGAATCCATATGAAAATGTCCTTCCCCTGTCCTCAGAGACCCATTGGCTTCTTTATCATGGCAAAATGGCAGGAGTCATTTTCAGTCCCCTTTTCCTCCATGTTGCCTGCTAATGCCTATCCTAGCTACCTAACAATGTCACATAAGGTGTGCCCTAGGTTAAATAAAACTAGATGGAATTCACAACTGTAGGGAAAAATTGGGAGGAAATTGGTAAAAACTCCCAAACTGGGAAAATGGCTTCTCTTTCCTGGTCCTTGACCTCACATTGGTCCTCCAGAGGTCTCTGTTTTGTTTCTCTGGGTCTGGTCACTATCTTTTCCTGTGGCCTTTCTTTATCCTTCCTTTGTGGCTGGGCTAGAAGGCGCCCAATCCGAAGTTTAAAGGCTTGTGGAGGGGTGTGCCGTCCCTATGGTAGCTGGACCAACACGTTTTCTTGGTGTGACCCATTTTGTCATTATCGCTGGCACGGACCACGAGGCCTATTGCTATTCTCCTCGGATCGTTCCTCCCTCCTCTCTTTTCTGGGCCCTTCCTGCCTTTTTGGGCATTCCCGCCACCAATGTCCTTTCTCCCCGCAGTTATCAAGCAGAGAGAAACGCCCAGACGGGGGTAGATATTGGAGCGGACTGCTTTTTAGGAGAAGGACCTATATACTCAGCAGTTACAAGGCAAGCAATGGGTCCGGCACAGTCATTTGACCAAATAAGAATATGTGCCCAGAGAGCATGGGATAGGCTACCAAGAGAAGGGGCGACACCAAGTTTAGTGTCGCTCAGACAGAGGCAAAATGAACCGTTCGTGGACTTTGTTGACAGGGTCAATAAGAGTGTGGAGCATAAGGTTATTCATGAAGGTGCAAAAGCAGAACTGTTTAAGCACTTGGTGTGGGATGGCATGTCCATTGACTGCAGGCAAGTCTGCCAGGGCCTAAAGAATGGAACGCTGGAGGATTGGATTGTGGCCACACAGGATGTAGGTTCCACAATCCAAATCACCACAGTCATGGCCAGAGCCTTCACCGACCAAGCAGCGGACAGCATTGCTAAGGCCTTCACCGCAATTCCAGAGAGATTCAAAGACAGGAGACCTGGCAGATGTAATAACTGCGGGGAGAAAGGACATTGGTGGCGGGAATGCCCAAAAAGGCAGGAAGGGCCCAGAAAAGAGAGGAGGGAGGAACGATCCGAGGAGAATAGCAATAGGCCTCGTGGTCCGTGCCAGCGATAATGACAAAATGGGTCACACCGAGAAAACGTGTTGGTCCAGCTACCATAGGGACGGCACACCCCTCCACAAGCCTTTAAACTTCGGATTGGGCGCCTTCTAGCCCAACCACAAAGGAAGGATAAAGAAAGGCCACAGGAAAAGATAGTGACCAGATCCAGAGAAACAAAACAGAGACCTCTGGAGGACCAATGTGAGGTCAAGGACCAGGAAAGAGAAAGGCCGTGCCAAAAAAGAGAGGTCGAGCTGCCGCAGCGCAGCTCTTTATATAGTTCGCCCATGGAGTGGCCTGAGCCAATCAGCTTTCAGTCCAATTGTCCAATCAGGAAGGGTTTTGTACAAACATGCAACCAAGTAGATTTCTAATTTACAAACCAGATATTCAAACGCCATTTTCCCAGTTTGGGAGTTTTTACCAATTTCCTCCCAATTTTTCCCTACAACAACCAAATGCTCCTGCCTCTCTTGAGAAGCCTGCATTCATGTTGTGGATGTATACCATGATTCATTTTTAAGCATCTCTGTATATAACCCTGCCCTTCACTCAAAGAGCTTGTACTGTCTCTCACTCTTTACCTAATAAACTCAAAGCTCTGTTTAACCTCTGTTTGTCCTTGAATTCCTTTCAGTGACTGAAACAAGGATCCAGCATTCCCTGAGAAGAGGTACAAGAAGGCCAATTCCTCAGGGCAGGTGGTAATGTTGGAATTCGGCACCCTTAGCCACCATGGCAGCGGCACAGCACTGTGGGGTTTTTTACAATCATTCTGTCTGGCTTCCAGTGGCCCTACCCTCTACCTCCTCCACCCTCTCCCCAAATCTTCCTGGGTGATAATTTGCCTCCCTGCTCACATACAGCATCCTGGGGAGGTGACAGATAACCCTTCTCTCCTGACTCCATATCTAACAGCAGGTAGCATAGACTTCAAAGGAACTTGGCCTGCAGGATGCAGCCATGGTGAGGATGGGCCTGACTGGTCTTGCCATGGGCTATGTTTCTATGGCTTAGAAGTTACCCTCCAAGAGGATAGTTTACAACAATGTCTATAAAATAATCAAAAAAATTAATTGAATCAACATTTACTTCAAGAAAAGGCAACATGAGCTAACTTACCTATCCCTCTTTATCCTAAAGAATTTCCTGTTGTAAATTAACTTGAAAGGTGATTTTGGGGGGTGCAGTGTTTAAGATTGGGATGACATGTTATTGTTAGGTGCCCTTGAGTTGGGTCCAACTCATAGTAACCCTATGTACAGGGGAATGAAACACTCCCCAATTCTGTGGCAGGGACACAATCATTGTTATGTTTAAGCCTGTTGTTGCAGGCACTGTGTCAATCCATCTAGTTGAGGATCTTCCTTATTTTTGTTGACCCACCATTCTCCCAAACATGATGTCCTTCTTCAGGGATTGGTCCCTCTTGACAACCTGTCCAAAATACATAAGACACAGTCTAGCCATGATAGCTTCCAAGGAGCACTCTTGTTACACTTCTTCAAGGACAGATCTGTTGGTCCATTTGGCAGTCCAAGGTATATTCAATACCCATCTATAGCACCATAATTCAAAGGCATCAATTCTTCTCCTGTCTCCCTATTCAATGTTCAGCTTTCACAACAATAGGATGTGACTCAAAATACCATGGCATTGGTAAGGCACACCTTGGTCTTCAATGTGACATCTTTACATTTCAACACTTTAAAGAGGTCTTTTGCTATAGCTTTTCCCAGTGCAATACATCTTTTGATTTCTTGACTGTTGCTTCCCTGGGGGTTGATTGTAGAACCAAGTAAAGCAAAGTCTTGGGCAACCTCAATCATTTCTCCATTTATCATGAAGTTGCTTACTGACCCAGTTGTAAGGATTTTTGTTTTGTTGATGTTGAGGCACAGTCCACACTAAGGCTGTGTTCTTTGATCTTCATCAGTAAATGTTTCAAATCCTCTTCACTTTCAGCAAGCAGAATTGTGTCATCTGTGTAACACAGGTTGTTAATGTGTCTTCCTCCAAATATGATGCTGTATTCTTCTTCATAAAGTCCGGCTTCTCAGATTACTTACTCAGCATAGACACTGAAGAGGTATGGTGAAAGGATACAGCCCTGACACACATCTTGCCTGACGTTAGACCAGGCAGGGTTTCCTTGTTCTGTTCTAACAACTGCCTTCTGGTCCATGTACAGGTTCCTCATGAGTACAGTTAAGTGCTCTGGTATTCCCATTTCACAATGTTATCCATAATTTATTGTGAACCACACAGTCAAATGCCTTTGCATAGTCAATAAAACATAAACATCTTTCTGGTATTCTCTACTTTCAGCTAATAGCCATTTGACATCAGCAATGATGCCCCTGGTTCTACTCCCTCTTCTGAATCTAGCTTAATTTTCTGGCAGTTCCCTGTCCATATACTACTGCAGTCACTTTTTAATGATCTTTAGCAAAAATTTCCTTGTGTGTGACATTAATGATATTGTTCAATAGTTTCTACATATAGTTTGATCTCCTTTTTTGGGAATAGACACAAGTATGGATCTCTTCCAGTCAGTTGGCCAGGGTGCTGTTTTCCAAATCTCTTGGCATAAACAATTTAGCACCTCCAGTGCTGCACCTTTTATCGTGGAATACCTTTATTGATATTCCATCAATTATTGGAGTCTTGTGCTTTGCCAGTTCCTCAAGGCAGTTTCCACTTTGTCCTTCAGTACCATTAGCTCCTGATCATAAGCAACCTCTTGAAATGGTCGGTCATCTACCCATTCTTTTTGGCATAATGACTCTGTATTCCTTCCATCTACTTTTGATGTTTTCTACATCATTTAATATTTTTGCTATAGAATCATTCAGTATTGCTACTCAAGCCTTGATTTTTTTTTCTTCTATTCATTAAGCTTTGGAAAAATGGAGCATGTTCTTCCTTTTTGGTTTTCTATCTTCTGCTCTTTGCATATGTCATTACAACATTTGATTTTGTATTCTTATACTGCCTTTGAAATCTATTTAATTCCTTAACTTCATCATGTCTTCCTTTTACTTTAGTTGCTCAATGTTCAAGGGCAAGTTTCAGAATCTCTTTTGATGTGTAATTTGGTCTTTTTTTTTTTTCCTATCTTTTCCTATCCTTTTTTCCTATCTTTTTTTTCCTATCTTTTTAATAACCTTTGCTTTCCTATTGAATGATGTCCTTGATGTCATGCTTCAACTCATCAGGTGTTCTATCATCATTGTCTAACCCATTGAACCTGTTCTTGAGGTGGTTTCTGAACTCAGGTGGGATATACTCAAAATCAAACTTTGGCTCTTATACACTCGTTCGAATTTTCTTCAGGTTCAGTTTGAACTTGCACATGAGGATTTGATTGCCTGCTCCACAATCAGCACTTGGTCTTGTTCTGACATTTGATATTGAACTTTTCCATTCCACATTCCACAAATGTAGTCAATTCAGTTCCAGTATGTTCCATCTGGTGAATTCCATGTGTATGGTTGCCATTTATGTTGGTGAAAAAAGTGTATTTGCAATGAAAATTTCATTGGCCTGACAAAATTCCATTATCCTACCTCCAGCACCATTTTTGTCACCAAGGCCAACTACTGAGCCTTCTTCTTTCTTTTAAACTTTTGCATTCCAGTCACCAGTAATTTCCAGTACATCCTGACTGCATGTTCAATCTATTTCAGATTGCAGAAGCTGGTAAAAAATCTTCCCTATCTTCATTTGTAGCCTCAGTTGTAGGTGCATAAATTTGAGTAATAATTTAACTGGCCTTCCTTGTAGGCATATGGATATTATTCTATCACTGACAGCATTGTACTTCAGGACATATCTTGAGATGTCTTTTTTGATGAGTGTGACCTCATTTCTCTTCACTCTGTCATTCAAGCTAGTAGACTACATGATCATCTGATTCACAATGGTCCATGCTGCTCCATTTTAGCTCACTGATGCCTAGAATGTTGATGTTTATGTGCTCCATTTCCATTTTGACAATTTCTAATTTTCCATGATTTTTCTTTACTTGGTTCTACAATCAAAACCCATGGAAGAAGCAGTCAAGAAATCAAAAGGTGCATTGCTTTGGGAAAAGCTGTGGCAAAAGATCTCTTCAGAGTATTGAAAAGTAAAGATATCACATTGAAGACAAAGGTGTGCCTGACTTATGCCATGGTATTTTCAGTCACTTCATATGGTTATGAAAGCTTGACATTGAACAAGAGAGGCATGGAAAGAATTGATGCTTTTGAATTACGGTGCTGGAGATAAAAACTGAATATACCATGGGCTGCCAAAAGAACCAACAGATCTGTCCTGGAAGAAGTGTATCCAGAGTGCTCCTTGGAAGCAAGGATGGCTAGACTGCATCTTACATATTTTGGACATGTAGTCAGGAGGAACCAATCCATGCAGAAAGATATTTGGGAGAGTGGCAGGTCAACAACAAAAAAAAAAAAAAAAAAAAGGAAAACCCTCCACCAAATGGATTGACACAGTATCTGTGACAATGGGCTTAAACATAAATGAGATCACATGCCTGGCACAGAATCAGGGAGTGTTTTGTTCCCCTGTACATAGGGTTGCTATGAGTTGGACTCAACAACACCTAACAACAATTTTTCTACATTCATATTACATCCATTCCATATTCCAATTATGAATTATTATTCCAATTATTAATTTCTACATTCATACTACATATATTCCATATTCCAATTATTAATGAATGTTTACAGTTAGTTGTTCCTCCTCATAGTTGTTCCTACCACATCAGCAAAAGGAGGTCTCTGGGGCTTTGCTGCATTCCTATCATTAAGGTAGAATCTACTTTGAGGAGGCAACTTTTCCCTAGTCATCTTTTGAATGCCTTCCATCCCAGGGGGTTCATTTTCAGACACTATATCTAACAGTGTTTCTCTGCTATTCATATGATTTTCAATGACTGTTTCAGGAGTAGGTTAGCCATGTCCTTTTCCCTAGTCTATCTTAGTCTGGAAGCTCAGCGAAACCTGTCCCCTATGGGTGACCCTGCCGGTATCTGTAATACCAGTAGCATAGCTTTCAGCATCCCAGGAACACGCAAGCCCCCACAGTACTGCAAACTGTCAGACTTGAGGGCGTAGGGATGGGAGAGTGATACAAATAAAAGTTAAGCTCAAAGGTCACAAGCTTGCTTGGGGGACTAAGTAAGCACAGTCTATTTGTTATTTCCAACACTCTTGTTTGAGAGCCTTAGGGAAAGGAGCACTGTCTCCACATAGTCATCATCACTCTCTTATCAGTTTGGCACTGTGGACTCTTAGCCAGTAGTAGAGAGGGCTGCAGCCCATCTCTTCCTGCCTCAACCTCAAGAGCTTCCCTATCACAGGAACTCCACTCAGGTGAAGTCTGGGTCCTTTGCTCTGTCATAAAAACAAATTTTAGTACAAGTCAGTAGGAAAATGAAGCGGTTTAAAGTTTGTTATTAGTTATTAGGTAAAGGAGAAAGGGTAATAAGGGCTTCAGAGTAATATGCAGGTGAATAGGGAGGGAGAGAGACCTAAGAAAGAACCCGAGTCCATCCAAGACACAGATGTGGGCTTCGAAAGTGTCTCCCAAAGACCACTCCGCACTTAAGAACTCGCACAAGAGATTTTAATAAGCAGAGGAACAGAGTGGCTGCCTCTGGGATTGAGAGAACAACAGCAAAGTACAGAAAGGTGGCTTCTTATATGGGGGTAGAGTGGAATTTTCCAGTTGAGGTGGACTTTAGGGAAGTGGTTCCCTGTGGCACCACAAATGGTTCCACCCCGCCATTTTTAAATCAGATTATGAGCAAAGGGGGTTAGCCTGGGGCCAGATGGGATAATAGATTAAGTAAGGCAGGGCAATATCAAGAAGCCAAGTTAAGTATTCAAAATGATCTTACTCGAGGCAGAAACTTAACTTATGAAATGGCAGCTAAAGACCAAGATGGCTGCAAAGATGTTAACTCAAAAACCCAATAGGCTTCTCAAAACAAAAGCACACTCCCTGTGACATCAAGTACTCGGTGCCCAGCTTTGGACACCTAATGTCACGTGGGCCTTACATGTTCTACCTGGAAAGCACTTGAGGTTACATTGTTCAAAAGATACAACCACCAATTCAATTCAAGGTTATTTCCCCCACTGCAGATGGGACTGGGTGGTGGCTTTATAAGATACATTATTTTAGGGGAGTGCCACAGGAAGAGAGAATAGCTCAAAATAGGTAATACATCAAAAGAAGAAGCTCCATTGTTTACCGCTTAAAGTAGAAACATTTTGGTTTACCTTCTATTGGAGGAAATTCCCTTTCATAAAATGAAATTATAAGGTGGCCCAAAAGGTGCACTGTATAGGTTTTCAGATAAGAAAAGGGTCACAAGGGAGGTGCCTGGGCATGTCCTGTCATGGCCCAATCCCCTTTGTCAGGTTCTCAAAGAAGCACAGAATTACAGAGGGGAAAGCAAGGTCAAAGTCAAAGGTCACATACATTTTAAGTTCAAGTATAGGCAGATCAACAAAAAAAAGGAAAGCCCTCCACCAGATGGATTGACACAGTGTTAATGGCTTAAATATAAATAAGATCGTGGGCCTGGCACAGAATCAAGAAGTGTTTCAATCTGCTGTACATAGGGTCTCTAAGAGTCGGACTCAACTTGATGGCACCAGCAACATAGCTATCATAATATCATAATATTTTCATTTACAATATTTCTCGAAATAACATCTTTTGCAGTGCTGGAGATGGAACCTAGGACCTCCTGCCTGCCAAGCAAGCGTTCTGCCACTGATCCATAGCCTCCACATGTGGACTTATACTTTTACATGCATACTCTTTGCACCTTCTGAAGAGAAGCCCTAAAGCAGAGCTCCTGCCAGCGTGGGGCTTGGAGCTGGGGCACACATGGTGGTATCAGTAGAGGTGTGTTCTTGTTCTCACACAAAACTCCCATGAAAAAACAGTGCTTGGGTAATTTGTGCTGCTGAGCATCCGAATAAATATGGCCCCCAAGCCATCCAAGAAGCCAGCTGCCCATAAGTGTGTGTTCATCTCCTTAAGGTAGGTAGATTTAACATAAAAATTGGAAGGAAAATCAGAGAAAGGACTTCAAACGGGTAGTCTTGAGGGAGCTGAGGGAGGTAAATGAAAGGAATGGGCTTCTGGTTGTACTGATTCCCATATTGACATGGGTCAAAAAGTAAGCTCTGTGAAGGGTGTGGTGACACAAATCTGTAGTCTCATTATGGCGGTAACTGAGACAGAAGATCCCATGAGTCCAGTAGTTCCAGACCAGCCTAGGCAACATAGTAGGACACTATCTAAAAGATAAATAAATAAATAAATAGATAGATAAAAATTTAAAAAGTAAACATGTTTTTAAGGTAAATTATGGATTACAATTATGGTAAATTATAGATGGTACCACAATTTTTTTTTTTTTTTTTTTG